>JADRCH010000196.1:583391-645632 GCA_019843965.1 Rhynchomys soricoides | reverse complement strand
AAAAAAAAAAAAAAAAAGAAAAAGAAAAGGGAGTCTTACTCTTATGTAGCCATATCGAAAAGAACAAATAGGGTTCCAGAGATCCCCCCAAGCCCACCTTTCAGGGTACTGACATGAGGCTCAGATTTAAGTAGAAGGGGGGGTGTCTAGAGAACTAAGTGGTCCCAGTCAAATGTCGGCTCACCCAACACCCACCAAGACCCATTATTGTCTAGGCTCTCCTGCAAGGAGGTCTAACAAGTTGTCAGAACCGTGTGAAATCCAGTCCTGGGGGACAAATTCCTCTTTGGTTTTTTCCTTCTCCCAATCTGAGATTCCCGGGGAAATTCCAATGTCTTGAATACTATGATTAAAGTCAGATGCTCAGAGGGAGGGTACAAGTGTCTCTAGGAAGCTCGCTCAGTCTACTCAGAAGCCTGGACAGCTCGGGGCTCCAAGAGTCAACATCTCTGTCCCTCACAAGATGGAGCTGTAGTTATCACAAATGCACACTTCCTTCTTTTGACAGAGGTTTCCGCCTTCCTCCCCCCAACCGACCCCCAGGAAAACCCAAGAGGTTTCAAGGTGTCAGGTGTCACTGTTACTTCCTCGCCACTCATCTCTAGCTTGCTTCTATCATCTTTCTTACAAAATGTTAACCATACAATCACAAAATGAGGCAGAGAAGCAAGCAGAAAAAAAAAAACAAAAAACAAAAACAAACAAACAAAAAAAAAAAACAAAACAAAGCAAGCCAGAGAAGTCACCAGCCCCAAGGGGTCTCCTCACATTGGGCAGGAGCCCCAAAGGTTAAGCACACCATACACATATGATTGTGCTTAGCACTTCACAGGGTGCCTAAATTAAGCCCAAAGGAGACATCAGACCAGCATCCCAAAAAGGCCCTGGTCCCCAGGAAGGGCATGACACCTCCTATTCCACCCTGTCCTGGGCCTTCCAGTTACCTAAATGAGAGAAATCATGCTTTTCTTACATCTGTGAGCTCACAGACAAAGCCACAGACCTACAAAATGCCCTCCTGGAGTTTAGCTATTGTTCATTCTCTGTGGTCCCCAGGATTGAAGTGACTCAGCTGGGGCAGGGAAGTCCTCCGGATTCCAGCTGACTTAGTAGATCCACAGACCAGTCTTAAAGGGAAATTCCACGGTTTGGGAACCCACCCTGGTCCTAGAGAGAAGGTCTGCCTCTTATGCCTTCCGCTGCTCTGAACATGAAGCAAATAAGTCTATTTCCAATTAGTCATAGACCCGAAGTGTCTCTTGGAAAAGGGTGTGACCTGGAGTTATGAGCTCTTTGACTTTAAACAGCAGTATAGAAGCGAGCGCGTGCGTTCGTACACACACACACACACACACATACACACATACACACACACACACACACGTCTGATCAAAACTTCAAGGTCATAAGCCGCATTCTGGCATCTGCTCTGCTCTTCCCACTCAGCCACATCCCCTAATTAAGCTTAAATAGGAAAAAACCATGTGTATCAACATATTCATCCAGTATTAAGTCCTGAATCGTCTGCTTCAGAGACTTCCTGTTGGAGAAGCCCTCAGTTCTGGGTGCCTTTTGGACCTGGAGAATAGACTGTGTCCAGGGTCTTTGGTCTTTGCAGGACGGCGTAGCATCGGGACCTCTTGAGCCCCCTAGAGCCCCCTAGAGCAGCAGCATCCTCTTAGCAACAGTGCAGGGCGCGCTCAGCCAATCGCGCAGCTCCCCGCTGCCGCCAACTGGAGGTTACTAGCGAGCATTGACCGATAGTAACCCCGGCGCGGGCACGGGCGGCAGTGACAAGCAGGCACACACTGCGCCTGCGCAACAGCGCACACCTGCCCCGCCCGCACCTGCATACTGGAGGAGGCAGTTCTTGCTGCAACTCCTTCCAGTCACTGAGAATTCCTAAGAATTCCTGCAGGCAGCTTCTACGGAACCTGCAGCCAGGGTTACTTGTGAGCAATGGAGCCGGGTGTGTCCCGGCCGCCTGTAGAATGCTCACAGAACCACAGAAGGAGGGGAGGGGTGTTCTAAGCAATAAAAACCCATTATGGGGCTGTCACTTGGCCAGTGCCTTCAATACCGGGCCATGTAGATATGACAGCTGGCTGGAATGAACTATTCTTATTCTTTCATTCATATTTATGCACTTGCGCTCTCTCTCTCGCTCTCACTCTCGCTCACTTGCTGGGTGAACATATGTAACTCCATCTTGGAGAGTGAACAGAGGCCTAATGTACCCAGCAGGCAGTGACGCAGTTCTGGATTCCAGGTAGAGGTCAAGCCTGCCTCCTGCCCAAGCTTGAAAAATCCCCCCTCCCCACCTCCATTGACAGTAGGCAAAGAGGTCTTTGTGTGGACATCCACAGTGTTTATCTTCTGAGCAAGAACATAACACCGGTCATCATACTTGGATCTGGGCCCCCTCAAACATTTAGAGGCAGAGAGTTGAAGCTCTGGGTAATGAGACAATGTGGGAAGGGAAACAGCAAACATTAGCTATTTTTAATTGAAAATAAACATGACTCCCTCAAAAGTGGGGGGAGAAGAGGCATAAGACCGAGACCTCTCACAATGCATGCTGGGACGCCTTGCCCAGGGGTTTCTGGGCAGAACCACCAGTTGCCACATGACAGATACAGAACAGAAGACTCACGCTGTTACCAATAACTGAGAACCTTCTGGAAGGTATGCCTGTCTCTGCCCTGCTACCTACAAGTGTCAGCATGCCGTGCAATCTTAAAACAAACCTAGGCCCTCGTCTCTCCAGCAGCCCTGAATTCCTCATGTCTCCTATCAAGGCTGCTCACCCTGACGAACTTGATTACTGTTTTGTCCCTGGTCAGTCTCTTATTCTGTCCAGTTTATGGGCCCACTTCAAGGCCAAGATCACGTGTTCCACAGAGTTCCAGAAGCAGGAACTGGATCAACTCACGAACCTTCCTCAAACACGGACTTTTTAGCTCAGAAGCATTTTCTAAGAACGGACCTTGTTCGAGCACACCCATGCTGTCCCGGGAGTCTCCGTTCCTGGTGACTGTGGTAATCAAACAGACTGACTTGTGGGGAGGGATAGTGCAGATGGTTGGTCCCCGACATGTGGAGTTCAGACTAGGGCAGGTCCAAGGCTCCTATTGGTGCCAAGATCTAGAGTCTAAATATAGGTCTCAGCTGGACCTAATCACAGCCTTGATAGGCCTCCTGTCGTATCTTACTTTTCACACTGAATGCCATTTGCCCCACTGCACACAGAGGTAAGCTAACAACATACAGCTGTCTCAGTGGATGGTGAAACTATGGCTTTGGGTCATGTGGGACAGAACCAGCAGCCTCATCAGCCATCCTTAGGAAAGCCTTTTAACACAGTTTCTCACAGGAGTGAAGCACCAGCATCAGTCCTACTGGATTTGAAGGTAGCTTGCCCTATGCACAGTAGGGATTTTTATCAGCATTTGTCTCATGAACAATGTGCCTTGTGACCATCACCTCGACGGTGTAGTGTAGTTAATCTGCCCCTCGAGGTTACCTCTTTTCCTTTAAGAAGCCAATCTGTTGATGCCAGAACTCAATGGGAGCAGGTGTACGGTTACTAACCACTATTTCCCAGCCAGTTTATAAACAAAAGGAACGGTTTTATGTTCAGCACACTGTCAGCTGTAGCTATCCCTTCAACCAGGAGAGTGGGCTTCAGTTTAAAAGGCTTCGTCTCAGAAGGTGGAGGTTTCTGGATGCAAGCCCACTGCTGAGGTGCTATATGCAAGCAAGCAGGCACTCAGGACATGGGCAAGCATGGCAAGAATGTCTTTGGGAAATTAAATAGTGACAACGACACCCGTTGGGCGGCCTAGTACAGGCTCGAAAAGCTATCCTGCAGAGGCCAGATGGCTCAAGATCAGGGGCAACCTTGGGATCGTGACAAGGTCGAATAGCCAGATAAAGAAACTGCCAGAGTGCTCAGAAAAACAAGAACCCAGGGACAATGGCATCAGGGCATCTAACCCATGTCCAGATGTGTCAGCCCGGACCACACAGTGCATTGGAAATTCGTGCCTTTGACTCCAAAGCTCAGCTTGGGACAGCCAGCTTCTCATGTAGGGGGACTAACCGGAGAAGGTGTATCAGCCAGGAGAGGGGAGACAGGAGAGGGGCTGGATGCTGAGATTATAAACTAGCAAGTAAATGGCTCTTGGCACTCTCAAGAGTCATCCGCTGTCAACAGTTCCTCAAATTCTACTTTTAGACTACCAAAGAAGTTCCTTATCACTAAGAGTGCTGCTCTCAGGACCCTGAACAGATGGCCTACCCATCTGCCCCTAGGAGTCACCAAACACTCAAGAGCAAGAACTGACCTCTGAGTTTACCGAGGCAACAGATGGCCACTGTAGTACTCTTTAAAACACTTAAGCCACAAGAAGTCTGCAAGTAGCCCTGGGGCTATAGGCTGCCTGAAAGGGTTAGCTACCACCCTAAATAAAGCACACCGGCTGTGTTAAAAGCAATCTCCTTTGGGGCCCAAAAGGAAGTTTAGCAAAAGATAGGCCAAGAGGATCAAGAGAATTCTTCCATGCTAAAGGGAGTGAATTCCCCCCTTAAAACCTGAGCAACCCACCACCGGTCTTGGGGCTCTCTGAAGCCTTTCTTTTCCGGGCCGGAAAAGAAAAGATGGGCCCTTCCCATCTCTGATCTTGAGCATTTGGTCGAAGTCCAAGTTTCCTAATGGAATTCCTGAAAGGGGCTTATTAATGACACAGTCCACTTACTTTAGCCAGCCTGTAATGACAGGCCTTGTAAAACGGTGGTGGAAATTAAGAGAAAGCAAATCTTAATTTGAGAAAGGTGTTGGGTGTCCAGCGGCCTTTTATAACTCAGAGGCAAGCCAATACACATAAAACGGCTTGGAGCTGATCAGGCTGCTTAACGCCTTTTTTTTTTTTTTTTTTTTTGCTTTTTGTTTTGTTTGTTTTTGGATTTGTGTTTTGTTTTGTTTGGGGGGGGAATCTGAAAACAGGAGGCTTCTATCTCGGCATAGGCTATAGTATACTCTACTCAGTCCATGGAATGTGGCATGTGGAGACATGTTCCGGCCTGGCTAAAAGGACAGTAAAGAAAAGGAAGGCCCAGGTTTGATGGCATTTGTTCTCAACCTAAGCTCCCCCACTAGCCAATCTCTACAGGTGTATTTAATTCTTAAGAGCCGTGTCATTTGCTGGGGAGAATATGCTCCCTGCCATCAGCTCTCTCCACTGACAAGGACACAGGACACACACGTCTCTCTGGAGGATGGAACTGCAAAGCCCTTCAGATAGCCTTATCAAAGGTTTCATCCAAGCAGGACGGTGAGATAGGAAACAGGACCGGCACCTCTAACTCCATCTGTACTGTGGTGGTCCAGGATGAATCGCTTTCTGGGGTAAACACTCACGAGGGTCCTGTAGGTGACGGATCTTGGTTTGAAATACCAGATAGGTTTTCAAGTTGATCTTTCCTTTGACCAGGACCTTGAGATAGGTAGAGGAGACAGAACCGATCCTGAAGCAGCTTTATGACCCAAGCAAACTGAAGAAGTCCCCTCAGCCAGCCAGCTATGCAGGAAATCATTCAGCTGTGCTTGGGTGGCAGAGGGGACAGTATACACAGTCCCCCAGCCATTCTGTGACCTTAGCACACCACATCCTAATGAAAAAGAAACTCCTGGGTGGCATGAGACTCCATCACCCTCACCTTCCCCAATTTGCCATGTGTATTCACTTTAGGGGGACTCTTGGTGACACCATCATACAGGAAGCAACAGACTGTGTCTTCTATAGCCACTCTGGCCTGAGATGGTGTCTTAGTCAGGGTTTACTATTCCTGCACAAACATCATGAGCAAGATGCAAGTTGGGGAGGAAAGGGTTTATTGAGCTTACACTTCCACGCTGCTGTTCATCACCAAAGGAAGTTAGAACTGGATCTCAAGCAGGGCAGGAAGCAGAAGCTGATGCAGAGTCCATGGAGGGATGTTGCTTACTGGCTTGCTTGCTTCTCCGGGCTTGCTCAACCTGCTTTCTTGTAGAACCCAAGGCTACCAGCCCAGGGATGGTACCACTCACAAGGAGCCTTCCCCCCTTGATCACTAATTGAGAAAATGCCTTACAGCTGGATCTCATGGAGGCATCTTCTCAACTGAAGCTCCTTTCTCTGTGATAACTTCAGCTTGTGCCAAGTTGACATACAAAACCAGCCTGTACAGATGGGAAGCTCCTCCCACCAGTCCCCTACCACCACCGCAAGATTGTTCCGAGTCATTTGTCCCATCAGCTCACACTACGTGAGTGGGTCCCTGGAGGGAGAGTAATTACCAGATCAGAAGCCGGTGAGAAGTTCTTCAGGGTAAGCTGTACCCTCCCGAGACTGGTTCCTCTCACAATTATGTTCCCTACCAGGAATCTATTACATGATCTAGTTTTCCCTCCAAAGACATCATTAATCATCAGATGAAAACTGAAGTACAATTGAAAATACACACTTGGTTAAGTACCACTGTCAGTGTTTAGCAGTCTGACAAGCTCTTAGATGTTAGAGAGACAGAATGGCCCCTCCTAAAGCTATGGATACTGTCCCTGCCGGAATCCCCTTCCTCCCAGCAGGGAGGAACGCAGGCCTCCCTCTGCCTGCTTTCTTTACGAAGACAGTATATTTGTAGTGCTGTTGTCTAAGGAAGGCCCACTATGGCATCACCACATTCTGGGATAAATCTGTAAGAACTGGTTTCCTTGGGGGTGGGGGGGAACCTACAGAGTGGTCCAGCATCTATCTAAGTAATGGTCTTCCATTACAACTGGGCCCTCCCTCTGGCTTTGACTTTGGGCAAATTTCCTCTGCTCTCGGACACTCCTGTCACCTCTACCAATCTATAAGTCTGAAAGGTTAGATGATCCCAGAGCGCCTCAGTCTTACAAGTTGGGAGTCCTCCCTCCAGGAGTCTTCCCTCCAGCAGTCCTCCCTCCAGCAGTCCTCCCTCCAGCAGTCCTCCCTCCAGCAGTGCTATGGCAGCCAACCCCGGAGTTACAGTCAGCTCAGCACATCAGGGGGAATCTTAAAAGCCAACAACCAATCAACTTGATATACAGACAGCAAAACTAATCAGGTAGCAGCGTATGAGAAGTGGCTCCTACCCTGAAGGTCACCTTGGAGCCACAGGAAGAGGATGGCGGATCCCAAATCACTCGGAGAATGGCTCCTACCCTGAAGGTCACCTTGGAGCCACAGGAAGAGGATGGCGGATCCCAAATCACTCGGAGAAATGGAGAGAGGAGCCAAGATATGACCTCCACAGCTCCAGTTACTGCTGGAGCCTGTGAGGGTCACTATCCATATGAGGGGCAAAAGAGCAAAAGGTCCCACCTGGGGGACAAAGGAAGCAGAATTTTTAGACATTCAGGAGCAGAGACAAGGAGGAGGGTCATGTGGGCAAAAGACAAGGAATCCAGAGGTGTGCAGAGCATGTCAGCCAGTTTGCTGACTTGTCCTGGGCAAAATGCACACTTTATTGATTGCCGGCTTACCACGCGTGGTTCCGGGTTGAGGAAATTGAGTCCCTAGGTTCAGAGTCACCAGGACATAGCACTGGTGCTGAGGGGGAGGTTACAAGAGTGTCCACAGCTCGTGTCATTTATAGCTGATGAGACAAACGACCAGGTTTTCCCTAGAGGTGGCCTGCAGGCTAATGGACTATTATTTCCCAGGGCACCTGAGCGTCCAAAAGAGCCTTGTTTTCCTGTCGGCTGCATAAAGATGACCATAGGGCTCAGAACTGGGCAAGGCCTGGCCTCCATGTTGAGCTTCAAGGAGTTAGCAATCACCACTGCGGTCTCAGGCAGGAGTTAGAGGTTAGACCAGCCCTCTAACCACTCCTTCCTTTAGTTTCCTCTCTACTAAGTGAGGAGGAGGTAGGTACTTCTTTTCGATCTTAAGTGCATACTGACTTGAAAAAGCATCTCGATTCTGATGTAAGCCTAGCAGCCAGGGAAGGACGAGGCACACAGAGGAATGGGTACCTCTGAGATGCCACTGCAGAGGAAAGAAAAGCAAAGCTGTGGAAGACATCAGACAGCAAGCCTTGGCCAGCTGGTTGACAAGCCAACAACACGACACACCAGACTGTGCATATCTGTCATCCCTCTGACTCATGGGCAAGTCCCGAGAGGCTCATGTGCGACTCCTCCCATGCCTGAACCCACAGAGGTTACTACAGGGCAAACAGCCACCTGGCTGAACATCCTCAAAGGTGCTGAGAATGGACACTTGTGTCTCAGCCTGTTAGGAATCCATTACTGATCGGCTGACTCTGATGGTAAATAGGACCTGTTTAAGCTCAGAGGGCACGAGGCAGATATAGCACGTGAAGGGTTGCCCCTCCTGGGCCCAGATTCTGGGTTTCGACTCAAGATGCTGCCAGGGTGTGACAGTTCATCCTGAGTGACAGTTTGATGGGATCCCGAACGGCCATGGAGACAAGTATTTAGCTGTTTCTGTGAGGGATAATTACCTAGATTAGATTAAGTGAGGTGAGAAGGCTCACCCTAAATGTGGGCGGAGCCATCCCATGGGCTGGGGTCCTGAACTCATAACGGAGAAAGGCAGCTGAGCACAAGCATCTATTGCTCTCGGCTTCCTGTATGTGGAAGCCACCGATGACCAGCTGCCTTCTTCTCCTGCCTACATGACTTTTCTGCCATGGTGGGCTATACCCTGGACCTGGGAGCCAAAACAAACCCTTTCTCCCTTAAGTCTGGTATTTTATTGCAGTAAATAAGATACGCAACTGGCACACAAGGCTTCAAACATCCGAACCTCTACATGGTAAGCCATCTTCATCTATAGCCTGGATTTTCAAACCTCAACACGACACCTCCAAGACCACATACAACCCACATGTGGAGATCGCTGTGTGCTCGACAGGTCTGTTGTGGTTTAGCTACACTAACCAATAAGCCCCATCAGGTACACTTTTCTGGAAACTCTGTATATTCCTACCTTTCGATTCCAATGGGCTCCACAGCATGGACCCATGGCTGAGCCTGGCACAGTTTTTTTCTTAACAAAACAGGCTGGCATGTGGGAACAGGAGTGTCATATAACAGTGCCCTACAATCAGCCCTGAGAGGGGACAGGGCCTGTTCTTGGTTGTGCAAACCCAGACACAATCCTTTAACAACCACTGAGCTCAAAGGTCCTGGGGATTGGCTTCTCGAGTTTCCAAAATTTGGTTTACCACCAAGACCAGATTGGCCCGCCAATGAGCTCACCAGCTTAGCTCAAGAAGCAGAAAAATAAAACGGGGGTGGGAGGGGAGGGGGGGAGGGGAGAGAGGGGTGGGCAGGGAGGAGAAGATAATAAATTTAAAAAGAGACTAACTTAGCCCTCTCAAAAAAGAAAGGTTGTGTCAATATTTAAGTTAAGTTTTAAAAAATATATATATCAACCTTCCGGTGGCACCTGAGTCACTTCAGATGTCCCAAGTTCCCTCCGGGTTTCCAATTAGCATTCGGTGATTCAGTAGATACTATGGACCACCAGGTCTCTTCCCTGACTACCCCACTTCTACAAACAGTCAGAAAGGGAGTGCACTTAAACCTCAGCAAGCATCATGCAGGAGAACTTGGGAGGGTGGCCGAGCAACTGGGACTTAAGGCACATGACGAGGGTCCCTCATCCTACGGTGCTCCAGGGGCCTCCTCTGCTCCATCCTCCCATTTTAGTGGATAGAGCTCATTTTATGACCATTTGGTTTTTCTCTATAGGCTGCCAGCACTACACATTGAAGAGTCCCTCTAAGATCTTAAAAACAAGCTAGTTCCTAGAAAGGCTATGCCAGACCCTGGAATGCCCTTGAACAATTAAGACCTGGAAGGCAACACACACTTTCTCTGAATGACTGGAAAACGATCCTACCTTTAAAAATGGGCATCAACTGAGCATCCACTAGGGAGGACCCTCATCCTAGGAACAAGTAAACCCTGATGCTGCGTGACTCTGTGAAATTCTTTATCCAGTCCCCGTTACTAGGAATCTAAGATACTTAAAACTCTCCTTTTTCTGAGCACTAACTAGAATTTTTCCATGTGACTGGAGGTGACAAGTCACAATCAGAATATAGATGCATGAGGGAAAAAATGCATAAAATTACATTCGAGTGTGTATCTCATAAGTTGTCCAAGCAACAGATGGGGATCACAGCTTCATTTGGGTATTGCTCCCAAGGTACCTCATTACAAGTACACACTTATTGCCCAAAATCCAAAATCCATATGCAGTCAGAAGTACTTTTGGTCCCAAGAATTTTCAACAGGGGACACTCAACCTGTACCGACGCCAGCGAAGTTTAGAGCCTCGGTGAACTCTGAGATTGTCTAATCCGACCTGTGTATTTCACGGGAGAGAAGCCAGCTGGTGGACTGACAAAATAAAATTAGCCTAAGGCAGGCCTGCATCGGAAGAGAATACATCTCTACCTTCCAAGACTTCCTGAACGACCTGTGGCTTCCTTCTCGGGTTCCCCGCAACCCAACCACCAAAGTTGGCGGCTTCACTTCATACCTTTCTTCCTCCACCAGGGTCCCTCGGGGACGGAGTAGGAAAGGTCCTTGAATTCGATGTTCACTGCTGCCCTCCGAGGCAGGGAAGAAAAGCGCTGGGCCTCTGTGAAGTTGTTGTCCACTTTCTTCAGGTGCCCATTAAGCAGGTCTGTCTCGACCTCATCCACGTTGCTGGACACAACCTCGTCCACCGACACGCACACCGACTTAGGCTCCGTCATTGCTGCAGAGTAACTGCTGGCATTCTAGAAGTCAGAACAGAGGCAGTGAGGTACGTTGGGTGCTCCCTGGAGAGAAGGAGTTATCAAGAGACTTGCTGCTGGGCTCGGGGACATCAATCATCCACAGAGGTACTTTCTAGACCTTTCTAGAATACCTTTGGCCCCAGAGAAACTGCCCCCCCCCGCTAACTATCACTTTTGCTTTTAGTAAAAAGGCACCACTGATGAAAGGTCAAACACACCGTCTGTCTTCCTTTAGGATCACAAAATCTAATCAAAAAACTTTGATAAGTGACTTGCTTTCCTCTACAAAGAAGAGACAAGCCACCATGGAGACTCACCTCTTTCTGGCCTATGCATAAAAACCTCAGGGAAGACACATGGGGCTTATTTAGAATGAGCTGTTGTCCCGTGTTCCTGTGGCAGTTCCTGACGTGTCGGAGACAGTGGTATTAGAACACTGGCTTGTGGGGCCTGACATATCTTACTGTCGCATTTTCTAGATCCCTAGTGAATCCACTCTCCAAATAATATCAGAGGATTGATGTTGCTTGTTTATTTTCTGTTATGCAGGCAAGGAAACTGAGGCACAGGAGACCTAAGGAATCTGTGCTGGGTGTGCCACAATTAGGAGTAGAAGTAGGAGTGAGATCTAAACTTAAGCCATTAAGATCCGCGTTACAAAGGCATCCACAGCTAGCATAGCACTCACTGTCATTACCACACATAGCTTTAGCTTTTAAGCCTTTTCCAAGGAATCAAATGCACGAAGCAGCGAGTGGGCCAAGACCCAGGAGTATTTGTGCAAAGCAAGGGGTTTGCTTTTCTAATGGCTTAGCAACGCTGGCTTGATCAATAAGCTTCAGGGATCCTCTGAACAGCAGCACAGCCTTGAGGAGGACAAGTTGTACAAAAGTGTTTCTAGCTGTCTCCCCTGAAGCCCAGGGAAAAAGCGTGGGTCGTTTGCAGGCTCAGCCAGGCTGCTGATAATGTATGGGAGAGAACCCACCCCTCACCCGTTCTGGTCACCAAGGATGCTGATCTGATAAGGCACAGCAATGTCTGTCCTCTGTTCTAGAAAGGATACACAGCTGTTCTTCTATGACTTATTCAGTAACTATTTCTCTAATGTCGCTTAGTATTTATTATTATCTCTTTAAACAATAGAGAAGAGACTAAAACTCTAGCAGACTGCCCACAGCAAGCATCCTAAAGAGTTGGGAAGGTGACTCAGTCAGTAGGATGCGTCCCTAGCATTCGCCAACCCTGGCTTTGCTCCTGAGCACTGTGTAAACCCACTCTGCTAGTGCATGCCTATAACTCTAGAAGCTTGAGAAGTGGAGGAAGGAAGATTAGAAGTTCAAATCCATCCTTAGTGACATAGTGAGCTTAAGGCTAGCCTTGGCTATACAAGACCCTGCTCTACCACCAATAATCTCTATATACCCAGCAAGTCAAATCTCTTATCTGCTCACCCCCTGAGAGCATGCAATTGAACCATGGAAGAGCTGACTTTCTTACCACTGAAGCACTTAGAGGTTCAGAGTCTAAAGGTAAGCTTTGGGGGTTGGGATACTTAACAAACAGGGTACAGTAGAGGTGGGCCCGGGAATGAATTCAGAGTCTCTTAGTGACAGAAAACAGAGCTTTACACTTAAGAAAAAGACGCACGAGCCACAGATCCACACCCACCCTCGTGAGCATCTCCTAATTCTCACAGACACTCCTACTGAGTGAAAGTAAAGGCTGCAGAGACAATTCTTCAACTCCAGCTTGGGGCACCAGGCATGAAGCATGGATGTTCTTTCCAGGGCCAACAAAGCGGCTTCATAGATTGCTCCAAATGATGTCTGTGCTCAAGACTTTGAGACCCACAGAGCCCAGCGGCGAGTACCCATGGGTGGTCTCTGTGTCCACACATCAGGTGCCTTCCCGGATAGGCTTCTTGAAGGGGTGGGTCACTCTGTCATACCTCTGTAGGAATTCCTCTGTAGAGTGAATTAGAAAGCACCCAGAATGCACAGGGGCATTCCCTCAACCCATCCACTGTCCTTTGTGGCTATAACTGCCTTGGTAGACTCATAACAAGGACTATGGAGGAAGAAGCCTGGGAAGCGCCAGGTGCTGGCTTTAGGGGCAGGGTATCCTGTGGAGAGGCAGTCAGATGAGGCCAGGTCACTCCCACCTCATGCCTCTCATAAGTTTGGAAGTACTCCTGGCTTGGCACCAACCCTGAGAGAGACAGGGTTGCCCCTTGGTTCCAACTGCTGCAGGTAATCCCTCCCTCTCCCCCCACACGACCGACCAACCACAAGAATCCAACCCCAGGAAGCCAAGAAGGGATTGCCCCCTTCCCTGTGGAAAGCCACAGGAGTAAGAGACCTCACAGCCACCAACCACCCACCCACTAGTTGTGGCAGATATCAGACAGGCATCAGGCCTGCATCCTGACATTCTCTCCAGACCTATCTATGTGCACTCCATTCCCTTAACAGACTGAACACTAGATAACACCAGTCAGCTGGCCAGACACGGACATGGCCTGTGGCTCTAGCAAGCTCAAGTTCAAAACTGAGCCCAGGGAAGACAGCAGCTGTCACTGAAGGATTAGGCAAAGGCCGTGGGGGTTTATTCGATTCAGATCAGACCCTGGGGTGGGGGCCCAGGACAGAGTCTGTCTGCAGAAATAGCCCAAGCTGAGATTAGCAAGATGACATGTGTACCATGCTCCTTGAAGAGGGTCTTTATGAACAGTGTGTCTGGATTATAGAGACCTAGATCTACAGCAGAACCAGCCAGAATGCGGGGCTGGGATGCAGCGGGGCAGAGGTGGATAGGAAACGGGGTACTTGGCATAGAAGAGACTAGAGGGGCAAACTTCATACAGAGAGGCTGAAGACTGCTGGGGACCCAGAAAGGGAACCCAAGCCTGGAGCTCCAGGCTCAGAAGGCTGTGTCAGTCACCAACAGAACTAGAGCTGGAAGGCAGGGGGAGAGCTTAATCAGCAGGTGATAACAAAGTTGGAGCCCACTATGCCAGCCGGTAGACCAAGCTGGATGATCAAGACTGAGGAGGGAGGGTGGGAGAAGCCAGAGCTAGCTACTGAGGATGTGAAGCAGAGCAAGACCACGTGCGTGCCTATGCTAGGCAAGTGACTGTAAACAATAGTGACTAAGATCCAGCATGCTTAATATCCTCTAGCCTGCAGCCTGTGCTCTTAGCATTTGCACAGTACCGGTGGTAGGAGGGAGGTTACTGACTCCAGTCAGAAAGAACACAGGAAAGCAGCAAGGTGGCCCATCTGGCTCAGGACCCCTCAGTCAGGAGATCCAGCTCCCTGAGGCTTCCGAGTCTGAGCTGCCTCCACCCACCCAGCCATTTGACCGTTGCTTAGCTCACTGGATACAGCAGAGGTGCTAGATCGAAATGCATAGCAAACAGGAACTTATGCAGCCTCCCCCAGCAAAGAGAACAGCCTCACCCTTCCTCCACTGGTGTCCAGTGGCCTCACCCAATTTAATAAAATCATAGAAACTTCTGTGATGAGGCAGCGGGCCGGTCACTCTAAAATAGACCAGCTCTCTGGAAACACATCCTCCGATGAGAGCTGCTAGCTAACAATGTAGGTTACAGCAAGCTCTGCCTCAGCCTTCTGAGCTCATTAAAAATAAAACAAACACCTATCCGCTCCTGCTCTCCCCCCCCACCGCCCTCGGCTGGTCTGTTTCCCTACCTTCCTGTCTGGACACTGTGCCCTCTCCTCACGGAATGTGTTTTTGAGGACTGAACAGATGGTGAAGGCAGGAAGTCCATTCCTGGGGACTTTGTGCAGAGGGGACCCTGTTGGGACGGTTGCTGGGGGCTGTCCAAGAGATTGGTTTCTTGGCACAGTGTCCAGTGAGTTCTGCACAAATGCTGGGAATCTAGAGATACCACAGTAGTGGAGGGAAGTTCACACACAGCCAGTAAGCCTCACCCAGGCCACCGGAAGACCCCTTCACTAAGACAGATATTCTGACACAGAACTTCTCACTGGGGCAGGGATCATTCCCATTTCTCTGTGCTTCCTCACAACCAACTAGGATGCTCACCCAGACTGTATCCTAGGACATCCTGGGTGCATCTGAGGAAAACATGCTAATCCATAATCAGAGCAATTTCCCACAGGAAAAGTGTCTAAGTGTCACACCCTGAGGTAAGCTTAAAGGGCAAGTTACACTTGAGTGACCACTCACAATGTCACGAAGCTCCAGAGCTACCATCCCTTGGAAAGGCATGCCCACCGTGTGTGTCTTTGCCACCTCAGAGACCCCAGTACTCCTAGATGCTCTGGCCACCCTCCATGATTTCTCCCCAACTCCGACTTATAGCTCACTCAGCCAGCACCAGCAGGACCCTAAGGCAGGAGACCCTTAAAAAGCAAATCTTGAGGTCTTGTTATAACTAAGATAGAACATTTTTAAAAATTAACCTCATCTTTATTTTGTGCCTGAAGCACCTGGTAGTCCTAGTAGCTGTCATCTCCTGTTCCCAAACAGGTCCCAACCAGGCTGACCCTGATTGGCTCCCAAGAGCAGACAAGATCCCAAGGTGGTATAACCACAGACAGACATTGAAAACTTAAAACAAAAGTGCCAGTTTTCCAGGAAGAAAATTCTTTTCAAATGTATCAGTAGGTTTCCTGAGAAATAAAAGATAACCCCAGCCATTATGAGATCAGTAACCTCATAGCAGGGGTCTGGGCTGTATCAAACCATAATGTTATAAGTAAGTATAAAAACCTATATCTTACAGCATTTTGGTTCATTTATCCATATGTTCAAGCCAGTTCTGTGCAGAGAGAACCCACCAAACTGCCTCTATTTGCAAAGATCATCAATTATCGTAATTTTCTGTTGCAAGTATAACCCTCACATTGATAGATATGTGCGCAAGAGCCATTGTTTTAGTGTTAACCAAGGTGCCAACTAGACCCAATTAGATAAAGGCGAATACTCAAGGAGAAGCGATTCCTGTTTTCATTGACTCTGACGAGTCGGAAATGGAGCACATCCCAAGGATGGGAACCAGCTTGAGAGTGGAGGGGTCTTCCTACCCACCTCATCCCACCCCCTGCTAACCACCACCACCACCACCACCACAGTGCATCTTTGCTCCATTCTATCGGTTTACACGAAACCATTACATAATGAATCGGCGGGCTGGGCTCTAGACGAGTTCTACAGTAACCTGTTTGGAATCACAGGATGCGGTTGTCAGAGCAGAGCATGCGCACAAAGCCGGGTGCTTTTTTTTTTTTTTTTTTCCCCTCTAGAGCTCAAGGCAAGAGGTAACTGTCGGTCAAATCCTGCTGAGCCTTGCTGACTTCAAATACAGGATGCTAAAAATGAAATAAAGGGGAGGGACTGTGCAATGTGGGCTTCTAGCGTATTGGGAAGGAACAGGCAGGCTAGTAACAGATCTAGGAGGCAGAGAAAGGGACGATGCGAGTGGGAAAACTGAGGGCTTGCAGTTGGTACTCTACCACAGTCTCAAGTCAGGCTAAGAGGTTATTAACTGCAATGTCCGCTTGTTAGGCAGAGCCGGTAGGGCCAAGGGTGAGACCAGACAGATGGTAGACTATTGTTTGTTGTATGTTAGCTCTTTTTTTCTGGAGCACTGAGTGACCGAGCAAGAGGAGAGGCTTGCCCACCTCTGGAAACAGTGTTTGTCTAGCAATTCAGTAGCACCTAGGTTTTGTCCTAAGACTGGCATGGGGGTGGGGGGGTGAATGCTCACACCCTGCCCTCACCCTGGCAGGGATCTGGGCTTGTCCTCCTCTGTCTCCCCTGGGACTCCACTGCCTCCTCCAAGAGTAGCTGTCCCTGGGGAGCGCAGGAGAGCAGGCTCCGTTTCGTGGGGCGCAGTTTCTCTTTTTGTCCCCCCACTGTGCCCAGCACTCCAGAGGGTGGCGCAAGAAGTCCCCCTGCCACCTGCCTGCCCCGCAGAGCTCGGGAGATCTGACTCTCCCCTCCCTCGGGCCGAGCCTGAAGTCCCTCCCCAGTGCGCTTCCACATCCCCAGCCCTTCACCCAGGAGGCGGACAAGTCAAGGCCATCTACCTGTCCACTTGTGGGGCTGCTCGCTACCCCGCGCCCCACTCCGAGTCCCTCTACCTTCAGGGTGCCCTAAGCGGGTGCTCCAGGTGGCCAGGGCGGAGGCGGGCAGAGCCGGGCATCTCTCCAGAGCGCCCCAGGCCAGCGCCCGGAAAATGCGCTCACAGGCTCATAGGCTGGTGTGAGGACCAGCCAGTCAGGCTTTGGGTTTGCAGTTTCCTTAGAAGATAAAAGCCAGCCCCAAGTGCAAAGGATGTGCGACTCACCATGGCGGTGCCGACCGAGAAAGCGGCCATCAGACAGGCCATGCCCCGGGGGCGGTGGCGGCGGCGGTGGCGCTGGAGACGAGGCTGCGGGCGGCGGGGACAAGGTTGCAGGAACGAGGCTGCGCTTGCTCTTGCTCCACAGCGGCGCTCTGCGCGGGTTCCGATTGCGCCCCGGCTCCGCCCCGGCCCAGGATTGGGCAGCGCGGAAGGGGCGGGGCGCCGACAGGTGCGCGTGCTCTTGTTTTGTTCCTGTTGCAGAGTGGCTGGATGATGCTCTGGACCTGGAGCCATCTGCTAGGCCTCTTCCAACCTCCTGGGCCTGGGAAGCCCATTACAGGGACCCCGCAGGGGCTGGGCCAGCTCAGCCCTAGACAAACCAGTGGGGGTGCCCTACAATCTAGGGGTCCTTGTTTAGGAAACCTCCCGAGGTTTCATAAACCTCCTGAGGTAGCTTGAGATCAAAGGGATGGGGAAGAAGGCAGGTGACTATTTTGTTCTGTCTTTGTTATGCATGTCTTCCAGGTGGAAGCCCCTGGGGACAAACTAGAAGACTGTTGCAGGGCTCTTCCCATAGCGCTAGTGTGGGGTGACCCCTAAATTGAGACAGCACGGGCGTTCATACAGATAGCACCTAGGCCTCCATCAGCACCACTCCATCCCCAGATAAGCCACAGGGGTGTTTCCAGTGTCTTTACACAGCCACGTTCTTGGACCCTATTGAAGCCGCTGTTATTTATAAATGGGCATTACCCGATAACCGTTGTGAAATTCTTTAATCCCAACCTCAGATGCTAAGGCTTCTGTTGAATCTATTCTTTGTCACCCCCAGCACAGTAGAGCCACCTGCTCCAACACTTGGGTGTGCTGGGAGGGGGGCACTTTCTGCTCTCCCAGAAGGGGGCAGGCAAATGGGTGTCACACCCTCAGATCCTTGACCTTGGCCAAGCTTTTCCCTAGAATCACAGAAAAGAAAGTGGGCGTGGCTGAGTTTGGAGGGAAGAAGGAGGGCTTCCATGCTGGAGGGGCTGATGGTCCTATTTTGTATCAAGAGAGCTGACAAAGCCAGGACATCCTAGAAGAAGGTTAAGAGTACAAACCTCCCAGGGAGTGAGAAAGGTTTCTGGGCCATCTGCCACGGTGCCTAAGCACTGCTGTAGAGAAGCCTAGATAGACAAGGGGAGACTCTGAACGATGTAACCAGGACACAGGCCATGGTATCAGCATGCCTAATGTCTACCCTCTGTCTACTCTCCCTTCTTCCAGAATTTTCTTCTGGCATTTCTCTTTCTCAAACCCCTTCTGCTCAACCCCGCGCCCTCAGCCCCTCCCCCATTTCTACACCCCCCTACACCCCTTTTGATTCATGTGCCTTTGATGAACTTTTTATTTTATTTTATTTTATTTTTTGGTTTTTCGAGACAAACTGTGTAGCCCTGGCTGTCCCGGAACTCACTCTGTAGACCAGGCTGGCCTCGAACTCAGAAATTCACCTGCCTCTGCCTTCCAAGTGCTGGGATTAAAGGTGTGCCCCACCACTGCCTGGCTTTGATGAACCTTTAATTCAAACATAGGCCAAGGAGCTTCCAACTCCCAACAGCCTCCATGCAGCCTGTCCACAGACGAGAGGCAGGGCTTCCTGGGATCCTGAGAAAACACAGGGCTCAGTGTGGAGCCCAAGGAGGAAGCCAGAGAGGGCAGACAGAGACAGCCATGTGTGGGGTCCTCATTGGTATGACTTGGGCTACTGAAAGGGTTCTCATTCACACACGTGTCCATGGAGTAGTGGTTCCGCTGACCACAATGGACCCCACAAGTGATGGGTGCTTCCTACTTACAAACAAGTATCTATTTCTACTGTTTACTGCTGGCATCCCACTCATGCCTGAGCATGGAATGAGTGAGCGGTAGAGCTGAACAGACTTGTGTTGTAAATGACAAAAAGCCAGCTTTGACTGACTGAGTACACTACTTTTCGTAGTGAATAGGTTCCGAACACTGATTTCAGGTGTGATGGGGCCAAGGACAAGTACACACACACACACACACACACACACACACACACACACTGATTTTTCAGTAGCTCTGCCTTCATGTGGTGGCTTCTCTCAGCTTTCTGCACTGGCTGGTCTTGTGTCAATCTGACACACAAACTAGAGTCATCTAAAAAGAGGGGACCTTAACTGAGAAAATGCCTCCATGAGATCTGGCTATAAGGCATTTTCTTAATTAGTGATTGATGAGAGAGGGCCCAGCCCATTGTGAGTGTTTCCACCCCTGGGCTGGTTGGTAGTCCTGGGTTCTATAAGAAAGCAGGCTGAGCAAGCCAGGGGAAGCAAGCAAGCCAGTAAGCAGCATTCCTCCATGGCCTCTGCATCAGCTCCTGCCTCCAGGTTCCTGCCACGCTTGAGTTCCTTTGGTGATGAACAGCAATTTGGAAGTGTAAGCTGTACAAACCCTCTTCTCTTCTACTTGCCTTTTGGTTTGTTGCAACTAGAGAAACCCTAAGTAAGACTCTCACTCTTCCATCCTATTAGCTGCACCCAGTCAATGGTGCCTAGTCCTGTTGGGCACTCCCAGCCCAAGTCACATGGAAGGAAAAATCAAGTAGCTGAGTCCCGATGTACTGCAGATAGAGCTGCTTCCTGGTTGCTTCTGCGCCACTTGGAGACCTTCTAAGCACAAGTGCCAGGCCAGCCAATGTGAAGTGGGCACAACTCGGCACTGTCCAGTCCAGACACAACTCCAGTGGGAATTTCTGCCAAGACATGAACATACATAGATGGACCTAGTTGGCCTTGAGGACTTCTGGAAGAAAGCCACTTCCTGTTTCAGCAAGAAGACTTTCCATTAATACTGTCTTCCTTGGTACCTTTGGGAGACTTGTTTCCAGACCCCTATCCAATGCCAAAACCTCATATCCCTTGCAAGGATGCAGGGTTTGCTTATAATATACCTATTCTCTCCTGTGGACTCTGAACTGTCTCTGACTCACTTCTGCCATGTTACAATCATATCTAATAAGACACAGATATCATTTCGATGCTGGTAGCACATAGAGGAAGACTTCTTAAGCTGTGGGGTCCATAGTCCAACTAGAGCTGCATGATAAAATGTGTAGGTCATGGAAAAGTTGGCAAAAGTTCATTCAAAAACAAATGCATCATGAACCCAAGGGTTTTCCGTCAACACTCACCTGTGACGTCATTACAACCCTGATCCTTAACATACAATATACACTTTGCACTACAAAGGCCATCACACTAACAACAGGTTACTTCAGATTTCTGAATACTGTATCTTGAGTTTTTTACTGTGCATACAAAGGTGTGAACTTTCATGGAAACATAATGGTTTAGTTATCAGAAAATAACATCTCAATATTTTTCTGCCATGGTTCCTCAGGAGGTGTGATGGTTATTTTTATCGGCTTGACACAAATCTAGGATCACTTGGGAAGAGTGTCTCTGTGAGGAAATGTCTAGATCAGGCTGGCCTGTAGGTCTGTCTGTGGGGGACTGTCTTGATTAGGAAAACCTAGCCCACTGTGGGAGGCGCCATTCCCTAGGTTTGGGTCCTGAACTAATAGGGATAGAGAAAGCCAGCCAAGCACTAAAAGCACCCATGCATTATACATTCATTTCTCTCTGCTTCTGACCATGGATGTGCTGGGGTTAGCTGATTTCGGTTCCTGTGGCCTTGGCTTTTCTGCTATGAAAAACTGAAACCGGGCATTGTGAGCTGAAACAGACCCTTTTTTGAGTTGTGTTTTGTTCTTATAACAGTAGGAATTGAACTAAGTTTCACGCATGTTAGACCAAGAGTTCTACCATTGAGATACACGAGATTAATTTTTTTGCCAGAGTGTTTTGTCACAGCCACAGAAGTGTAATTAGGACAGCACATAGGTTATCACCTTCATACACCTTGGGACTAGATTAACTTAGAAACACATTCATCTCATCTGTATGCAAATTTGCTTTCATCTCTAATAGATGGTAAGATGGCATATGTTAATGAACTGTTTTAAAGTAAAGTTTGATTTATTATCCATAACTGTTTGGCTTGTAGACCTATTTTATAAAATTATATACCCAGAGTCTTGTAGAAAAAAAAAAGTCTCAGGCAAAAAAGAATAATGAGTGGAAAGTTTTCAAAAAGCTTATTTTAAATAATACCATAGTGGGGTGGGGTGGGGCAGGGTGGGGCTCAGGGAGCCTGTAGTGTCTGATGTAGGTGAATGTTTTTTAACACCCTTGATCCAAGGTTACTTGAATCTACAGATGCAGACACATAGATGCAGAGAGCTGACTATAGATGCCTCCAGGAGCAAGGCAACCCTGTGTCTGCTTCTTTCTTGTTCCTCTTGCTTTCAGTCACAAGGCTATGTCGTCTGTTTGCTCCTGTCTGGCACCACAGGCCCCAGTGAGGCAACTAAGCTATAAGCCATCTGTCCAGGCCACTGTGCCTTTGTCCAATCTCCACATCCCCAGCTCTCCAGCAAAGTTTTGCAGGACAAGCCTCCTGCCCCTCCTTCTCTGGATATACGCCCGTTCCTCAGGATCCTTTGTGAAATGCTGGGTCTACTAGGGAATGCTATTTGGTGTGGTCTGACCAAGACAAACAGAGTGGTTAGGACAGTCCATTCTCAAATCTATATGCTCTATGCTGCTAGCACAGCCAATCTGGGTTGATGGTGTGGAATCTGCAGCAGCCTGGAGGCTTTGAGTGACATCCAGCCAGCCAGAGCCAGGTCATGGCCAAGAATTGCTGCTCTGACATTCCTCTATGGCATACATGTGTTGTGCCGAGTTTTCACTAGCTGAGTGCAGGCTTCACATTTATGTCTAATAAACATGTCCCTGTATCTCATCTCCATGCCCGGGCTCCATGGCAATGGGAGATGTAGTCACCACAAGCCAACACCTGTTTCCATGGCTTGTCCTGCAGTAAACCACTGACTTGATACCCATGGGGTTCATAAGTCAATGGACCCTCCCTCTGCCATTTGACTGCAGTCACTGCCCTTCCCATATGGACTTCCACTGGTCTGGTGTGCGCCTTCTACTCAAAGCCTACCGCTAAGGCATATATAGTTTCTCCATGATGGACAAGTAGCTACTGAAAGGGGCCCGGAGGACTTAGTCTCTGAAGTGAAAACTCTACGGTCAGTATATGGTGTAGATGGGTCCATTCAAGACAGGCACCTAGGATTCTCCACAGGGCTACGGCTTCCCTGATGAGCATCTGCAGGTAGCTGGACAAACATGATACTGGCTTGGCCTCTTAGACTGTCCCTTTCCTGGAAAGTCCCAGCAGCAGGTCCAGAGTGCCTCCAGAAAAGTCTTCAGGAACAACCATTGTACCAATTCTTTTGTCTCTCCTTAGCCAGCCAGAGATCTCAGATGAGTTATCCCCCATGACTCGAACCTTCTTTGCAGCTGGGTGATAAGACTTTTGACATTGACCTAGAGTTGGCTTTGTCAGGGAGAGAATTCCCATGGCCCACTTTCTTCTAGTTGGCTGTTGAGCTGGGTCAATATAGGCAGCTCTCCCTGACTAAGATCCTGCCTTGGGCTTAACAGATCCAGATGTGTTGGGTGCCAGAGATGTTCTTAGCACTGGGGATACAGGAAGACCCGAAGAATCCCATCCTCAAGGGACTGGAAAGTTTTAGAAGCCAAATATATAGCTCTTATTCCCTCCAGGAACCCAATACTCTGGGGGGGGGGCATCACAACTTAGGGTAGGGATTGTCCTGTGTGTGCTTCAGACAGAGGCAAGCTGAAGATGTGGGTCTCTCTTCATTGGCATTCCCATATTTTCAAGTATGTAGACTTTCAAGTCTACGCTCTACATATCCATCCTGGGGATTCGATCTTTGGGGCTATCTCCTGTAAGCTGTCTCACCCCCGTGTAGCATTCTTGTAATCTATAAATGAATAGCATCCTTTGAGTCAGCTCTACTCCTCATCCTTCCCGGATATCAGTCTCAAGAAGCAGGCATGTTTACCCATAGCCAGGTTCCCATTATTGAACGGTACCAGCCTGGGCTAAAGTGTGCGAATCAAGCTGGTATCCCAAGTCCTTCACTCAAGGGGTTACTCTCTCGCCAGTGTAAACTCTGCTAATCAGTGTGGATATGTGGCTGCCAGTACAGACACTGGATGCCAGTATAGACACATACATGTTAATATAGACACGTGCGTCTCAGTATTAACACACTTCTCAATATAGACATACTTCTGCCCATGTGGACACTGTCCATCCATGTGGACATACACCTTCGGGCATGCGTGAGTGTGGATACATGCTGGCCAGCACAGACTGGTCCCTGTCCTGCTACTGTGTGTTGGGGACATTTCTTCATTTGGTTTCTCTTTGAAGGAAAACAAAACGAAAGAAAGCTGGTCACTGTGTGTCTCAAGTATGTTGCTCACTGCCCATGGCAGTATTAGACATGGCAGATTCGAAGGCTTCTTTTCTTCTCCAAAACCACAAGCCTGGGCAGAGGGCTGGTCATGGGAGAGGTGTTTGCATGCCCAATTGCAAAAGCTCTGGCCACCCTTTGCTCCTACTTCCTACCGCACCTTGCAAATATCCAGTAGAGTCTCTCTGTCTCTGGCATAGCTAGACAGTCAGAAGGTCAGGGGTGTGAACTGTGGAGAATGTAACGAGCGGGCATAAGACACATGGGAAGAGCTTGAAAGGCAAAGATGGAAAGGTGAGATTAACTAATGATGTCTTGAAGGAATGAGAAAATACACATATATACTTTTCAGAGAGCAGCTAAGTGAAGAAATGTCTCCAGCACACAATGAAACAAACAGTAGCAGGATAGGGACCAGCCCATGCTGGCCAGCATGTAACCACACCCACACATGCCCAAAGGTGTGTGTTGAGATGGCTAGGCTGCTAAGAGCTTGTTTCTATTCTCCTTATTAGCCTGCAACAGGGACAGGTAAGGAAGACTAAGACAGACATGCCAGAGACAGACAGACCCTGGAAACTTCCTGGAGGTCACCTTCCCGCTCATAAGAGAACCTCCTGTCCCCTATAAAAGGTTCTTGCTCAAAAAGCATTGGTAACCTACATCACTAGTTTTCTTTTCTTTAGAAGAATATCTCTACCTAACACTCCACCCAGAGCTGGTCAACATCCCGTGGCGCTAGTATTTCTGGGGTCCCATACATTTATATGCAAGGAGGTCTTCAGATCTCCAGAAACTAGCCTGGTTCCCAGAAAAAAGCTCTGGGACAGATAACAATGGCCCTCTTGCTTGCCTAAGGGAAAGGTGGAGCTGAGAACATGTGAAGACGGGGGGGGGGGGGGGGGATCTCCCCAGGGGCTACTTAGCAAGAGTTCCTGGATGCCTGAAAATGTGGACATCTCCCAACCCCCCTTGAGAGCAGCTTTTCCCCATCCATCTCTTAAGGTAAAGTTTAATTTATAAATCAGGCTCAGAGAGAAATAAGCAACAGCAATTAATAATGAAGTGGAACCGCTACAATGACACACTACCATGAAAGACACATGTGGCCACTTTTCCTCGAAAGTGTTAATGTAACCAGAAAATACCACAGTCCCACCGCCTGCCAGCAATGGCAATGAGCAGAGATGGGGGACCGAATCTTTAAGTTGTGTTTTAGTTAGAGAGCAGAGTCAGGGATTGAATCTTTTTCTGGGAAGGCAGTGTGGGGTGACACCCTAAAAAACTGCTCTGTTCTAGTCTCCAGCCTGGCAGGTTTTAAAGGAAATGGACAAAGGACATCAGTCATTCTGGAGCCCCAGCTCCCCAATCTGGTCACTTGGTCAGTTGACAACCATTTCTGACATGAGCATTGTCTGCGCCTGTCACGGCAGCATCCCCTGTGGGCTTCCTTTACTTTCAGCACGGCACTCTGTGGAATGCTGAGTCTAGTCAAGTGTCTGCTGCTGTCAACCCTGGGCCCTGAGAGTTCACTTGAGGCAAGTCAGTCCTCATTAGCATGTATGTGCTGAGCTACTAATAACATTTCCCATCATTAGGGCAAATAATAAAAGTTTGCTGAGCACAGGCAATGGTGGGTACCTGAAACATCACAATTACACTGCAAGGTGTCTGCTCAACAGTGTTTACACTGTTAAACACATCCCTCTAGTTTACTCTTTGGCAATTTCACACTTGCATACAACGTATCTTCACCCTATGTACCCCAGTCCCCCTTCCCTGCTTTTAAGACTCTTAGACACTCTTGCTAGGAATAATAGCCAGTGTGATAGAGCAAGAAAAAGCAACAAAGGGCATAGAGATTGCTTCTGCACTTTCTGCACAGGGAATTCACAAAATTCCCCTGGAGTGGTGGCTTCAGGAAGAACCACCCGACCTCAGAGTTGTGACTTCAAGAGGTAAAGTCCAGCTAGGAGCAAAACATAAAAGGAAAAAAGGGAAAATTTTGAGCTTTACGTTCTAGAAGCGCACACATAGACATTGGCCATAAAAATGCTTCAGCATTTATAGTTGCTTGAACAAAACTAGAATGTTTACAGGTAAACCTCATAGTTTTATTACACGAGGCTTCATATAATAATGAGGCTTCATATAATAACTTCAAATTCTGCTTGAAAGTCAAACAGTAAAACATTTGCTAGAAGAAATAAGAGAAAAAAATATTTTAGGTTCCAGGGCCAGATAAATACTTCTTAACGTTCACAAAGGCAATGACCCAGAAAATAAATTGATAAACCCGGCTCATCAAAATGAAAACAGTTTACTCTGAGAAGATGATTCCTAGACCAGCAGAAAGCACTTGAAACTCTCACAGCCGGTGAAGGGCTGGAGTTAGACATTTTAAAAATCCTCAAAGTTTGGCAGTAAATTGTCACTTACATTATAAAAGAAGCAAAATGTACCAACAGACATTTTATGGATGGTAGCCAGATACCAATGGGTCTAAGAAGATATCCAGCCTCATTAGCCACTACAGGGATGTGCATTAAGGCATAATGAGACAACAGTCCACTCCTATCCAAATGCTGAGGAAATAAACAAAAACCAATCAAACAAAAAACGGAATTCCGAAAGCAACAGCCACAGGTGTGAAGATGTGAAAACCCCATTGGGCAGGCATGGCTGGAGATGTGAACAATTTAGCCACTCCGGGAAAGCCTGGCGGTCTCTTTACAAGTTTGTACGATTACCATCCCAGTCAGTAACTGCACACGGGGGCATGGAAAGTCCTGTGTGCACAAAGCCCTGGATGCCTATACTTAACAGCAGCCTCGTTTGTGAGAACCAGAAACTGCGATCAGTCCAGCTGTTGTGCAGAGTGAGTTTAGGCCTTGGCTCACCTAGGGGCAAAAAATACTATGTAGCAAAAACTCCGGAAACAAGACCTAGGCTGAACCAATCGCCAGAGTTGTCACCTACAAAAAGAGAATCCCAGGGTATACACTGTAACCTTCTGGAAACCAAGGTATTACACAAATGGAATCTGTGAGCGAAGGAGATGGAGGGAGAGGGGGAAAAAATGTGACCCCAAAAGGGTAACAGGAGGAATCCCTTCTGGGTGATGTGTTTTGTCTCTAGGCTGTTGCCAAGGACAATATTATGTTTGTGACTTAGATCGCCACTGTGCAAGAAGTTCCCGTTGAAGAAACTTGGGCAAAGGCTTTGTGGCTGGCTTTTTACCGCTCTTTCTTAAACCTAAATTGTCTCAGAAATGAAAAGAAATGTAACCTCTGGGAAGGAAGTCACAGGATGGTGAGGGAGACTCACGCCCAGCCTGGGGAGAGGAGACATCACATGGGGTGTGGAGCTGTTGGAAGCTAGGGAAAGGTAAGTACCAGGCTAGCCAGGACCAGAATAGGTGGGTTCCGGGTCAGGATTGAAAGCCACAACAGTCAACAGCTAAGAAGGCCATGGTTCCAGGGGACACTCTCACTGGACCTGTCATTAACTGCTTATGGGCTGATGAGGATACTAGGTGTAATGGCTATCCCTGACGATTTCTCTGGAAGAAGACTGGACCTGTTTCTGGAACCTTCCAGGGAAGGAGCAATCCAAAAGGCCATACCAACTCCTTACAGATGCTAGGGGTCCCCGTGGCAGGGACCCCTAGATGTCTAACTTGATTAGATCCATCCAGACCACATGAAGTACAAGGTCCTCATCCCACAGACCAAGTCCTCAGGGGCCACCTTTACCCTGATCTTCTTCAGTTCGTCCTCACTGGGACACTGAAGTCTGACCTTGCTTTTCTCTTGGCCACCTCTCACTGTATTTGTTGACAGACTTATTGAAGTCATAGAAAGTTAAAATTCCCATGATTCTTTGCTGCCTAAAGTGGACTTACATTTTCCTTGACTGCATTTGATTAGTGACACCACACTTTTAATTTCTTTTAATGCAAATTCATGCTGCCTTAGGCATAGATACTTCTCACAAGACTGCACTGTTTCAAATCATCTCTGCTATCCATTCTAAGACTCTGCAAGTAGCCAAGGGAAGGAAGGAGACCCTCCCATTTAGGTGGGACAGGATTTCACTTTGCCCTGCAGACATGCAAAACAAACCCACCCACAAGGATTCAGCTTCTGTTTTCTGCCTCTCGAGAACCTTCTAAATTGAGGCCTGGTACAGTCACGTGCTGCAAGGATATTGCCTAATGGAGCTGTCTCTGCACAAGCAGGAAGGGCTGAGGTTACTCCAGGGCAGTTCTGAAGCAAGCAAAACCCAGTTCACAGCTCCAGAGCCGCAGGATGAAATCCACCTATGCCCTGCTGTCACACTGGACCTAGACTGGACTGTGCGCTGTAAACCCCGTGCATTGTAAACACGGCAGGCAGTTCTTAATACACTCTGGTGGTCTTGACCCCTTCGGGAGGGGGTCAAAAGACCCTTTCCCAAGGGTTGCATATCAGGTATTTACATTGTGATTCATAACAGTAGCAAAATTATAGTTATGAAGGAGAGATGGGATCATTTTATGGCTCTGGGTTTTCTGAGGCTCGCGTGTCTTGTGTTCCTCTGTGTAAGTTGGCCATGAAGAGTATCTGAACCACCTTAGTCCAGATGTACATTTGCACTTCTAGAATGGGTGTCCAGTGGTTTTTGTTTCAAACTCCGTTCTCACCGAAACATCCTTTACACTGGTCTTATCTAGCCTTTCCAAGTAAGATGTCACCATTGTTTCTAAGTGGTTGGCTATTAGCTCCGCTCTCTACACCATATTGCCTGCTGGGAAAGGGTCAGAAGCTGTCACCCACAGCCGAGTTGCCTCTCACCCACTTAGTATTGCTGTTTTCAGTGGCTTCCTCTCTCTCTGGGCATTAGTTCTCAAAGCTGTTCCCAAATACCAAGAACCCAGATGGTAGCTGCAATTACCCCCCCCCCCACACACACACACATACACACACTGAGGTCACTGGCCTGTGACTCTGAGTCAGGGGGTGCCAGCCCTCTTCCATAGCCAGTTTGGGAGCACCATGTAGGGCAGTGCTGGGAGTGTGCCAACTACCACTTCCTTGAAATGGCCTGTCCACAAGGAAGCTCATCAACATACCCAATTACATAATGAGAGCAAAATATTCTTTATTAAAAAAAAAAACAACAAACTGATCTAAATTGACCTTGGTATCTCTTGGGTTTGTTGTTTTTGTTTTATTTTGTTTTGTTGATAACAGGGTCTCACTATGTAGCTCTGGTTGGCCGGGAACTCTCGTGTAGATCAGGCTAGCTTCAATCAGTAAGGATTTACTGAACAGAGCTACAGCGTACGCACTAAGGAAGGAATCCATTAAGAATTGTGACTACTGCAGACAACCCTGTATACGAATCCACACTATGCAGGTGAGACTTTGTGAGGAACCCTGATCCTAGGGGAGAACCCAGAGTCCTTCGGCCCCCATGTGGCACAGCCATTAGTCTGATGTGGTAAAAATGCTCTCCACTTCAGTATACTGTTTCTGATCTCATGCTGAGGAAGACAAGAGGTACTGCTTGGGCTGTCGGATAGCTGTGCTCAAGGAGGGAGTATATTTGAAAAATGACAGCCAGTCTAGCTCTGAAACAGAGTCAGTGAGGGCTGGGTTGAGGCGGCCTGAGCTGGGCCTGGCAATGCGTTCTATCCAGAAGTCTCTCTGGGCTAATGTTACTAGGGCAAACTCATGCCCTGTGCTATGGTTTGAATTCATCCCCAGAGACCATGTGCTAGGATATGATAGGTGGGCCCTGCAGAAGATTACAAAGCCATGTGAACTCTGCCTTTCTAGATGTGGGAGTGGGCATCTGATGAAAACACAGGCCTGACCTCTTGCCTCTCTCTCTTACCACTTGAAACCCAGGTGCTTCCTGAATCCTGCACCTCGGTCTTGGCCTCTTGAACAGTAAAATAATACGGCTCCATATTTAAAGTTTATCCAGTGTTGGGTATTCTATTACAGCGGCACAAACCAGACCCGGATACTAAACTGCCCCAGGCTGGCCCCTAGCTGCACACCAGCACCTTAGCATTTCCATGCTGCCCCTGTGCAGCTCCAGTGTGGCCACACATGCCTCCTGAGCCCACCCCCAGACACCAAACTGTCAGGCTGTTGCTCTCCAGCCACCCTGCTATGGAGACAGCTTTCTTCTCCAGTCACACACATGCAAAGACACAAGCAATAAACAATGGATGGGTACCGAACACACAGAGACTCGTCTTTATCCTTCCTTCCTAAGTTTGATGTGTAGAAAGCCCTGGCCCCTTTATTTGCATGTTCAGTGTGCTAAGAAGCCCTGAGATGATTTGTAGTCTACAGAGGAATGATGTGAACTCTGTGCAAATGCTACACGCTTTATATAGGGGACTTGAATATCTGTGTCCTGGAGTACCTGGAACCCACCCCTACAGAGGCTGAGGGATGACCATGCACAGGAAGGAACTCCACTAGTGCGGAGTGGCAGGCCGTTCTACTCCAAAAGGGCAGAGCTGCAGGGCTGTTGGCTCCTCTGTCCTTAAGCAAACACCACTAAAATTCACCCCGCTACCAAGGCAATGGTTTCCAAAGGCTTTTGTCTCCGGAAAGCATGGAACCTTAAACTTCAAGCTGAACTTTGTTATCTTTACAGAATGTGCTGGAATACTGGAGGAAGAGCCCTGAGTGACTGTCATGAGAGCTCTATGCCCCCCAACCTCTCATCGCCCAGGCTCCCGAACCCAGCCTTGCTCCGCAGTTCAGGCAGGCATGCATCATCAGCTCCTCGGTCCATAGGCGATGGATGCTTCGCGTCTGTGCCAGCGCCAGCCATCCCTTCGCAGGCTCGCTAGCACTTCCGTGGGTGTTTTGTTTAGAATGCAGTGCACACTTTCCCATCGGGTGGGGGTTAGGTTCCCAGGGCAGGCCCATAAAAGCCCTATTTTGTTCCATTTGCAGAGTGTGCTACTGTGACTCTCTGTGGCAGCAAGCGGTGGAACGCAAGGGAGGAGTACAGTGCTGCGTCTGTGGGAAAAGAAGCCAAATCCAGGCTCTGGCTCCACCCCAGCACAAGCCTCAGGCTGCTGGGACCAAATCTAGAACCTACCTGCTTCAGATGGTGTTTGGTGTGGGGCCCACAGGGCAGCTACACTCACACAGAATCCCGGGAATGACGACAGTTCCAGAGCTAGGGAGGTGATACAGACAGATAAGAAGAGCCAGGTCTAAAACCAGGCTCCCATAGCAGTTGAACTTTGGTTAGCACTGCAGTTTCTCAAGGAATAGACATGGCTACAGTGGAGGTTTTAAGAACCCCTCCACTGCAGAGATAGTGAAGTGAACCCAGATAGAGCTACTGGCCAGCACAAAGGACCAACCCAGCGGAGGAGGAGGCAGAGACAACTCTTCTTGTATGCCTCATCGATTAGTTTTTATCGATTAGTAGGGCTGTCATTTGACCCAAATCCACACTCAGCAGGACCCAACAAGCTGATCAATTAGTGATGTCTGCCATGGGAGGGGACAGGGTATTTGCCAGCCTTTTTGAGTCTCACTAGAGAAGGCAGGACCTCTTATGGTTTTAGGACAACGCCTCTCTCTCTCCCCCTTGGAAAGATGTGTTCTTACGCACAAGCAAACAGGTGTGTTCTTTTCAGAGTCCTACGTCAGATGATACCTGTGCAGTGCTAGGGGGTCAAAAAGTAGTTATGACTAGTGAGATGGCTCAGTGGTTAAGGCCGCTCTTCCAGAGGACCCAGCTTTGATTTCCAGCACCCACATGATGGCTCACAACTATCTGTAACTTCGAGTTCTAGGAAACGTAATTTCCTTTTCTAGTCCCAGCAGGCACCAGGCACTTATTAACATGTAGGCAGAATACTCCTGCACACAAGGTAAAATAAAATAAAATAACATTAAAAATTAGTTACACTCTGAGAGCATAACTTTTTGTCTTGCTACCCTGATAGCTGAAATCACGTCTGGGAAATCCTGTTTTCTGATTTCAGTATCCAGAGAATCTCTGCTGAAGAGAGTGTGTGCGGCCACTGTGAATCCCACATGATTTTCTACCATAATGGTATCTCTTCATGCCTTCCTGTGCTTGGGAGATATTTCAGGAACATTGTTGCCAAAATGTCTCTGTTCTACAATTTATCTATCAATCTATCCATCCACTTATTTATTTTAGAATCTCCTGTATCCCACCAGAGCTTGAGGCCAGCTATGTAGCTGAAGGTAACTCTGAACTCCTGTCTCTCCTGCCCCCACATCCTGAGTGCTGGGATTCAGGCCAGCACACCCAGTTTTATGAGGTACTGAAGATGGAGCCAAGGGCTTAGTGCTCACAAGGTAAGCACTACCTGAATGGAGGCACATTCCCAGGCCACAGTTCTGATGTTCTTTAAAAGTGTTCCTCACTTGCAACTTCTATTAACACTGAGTGTTTCAAGGAACTTCCCCCCCCCCAAGTAGTCTTTGGGGTGTTGAGAGATGCTTCAAATACTTAAAGACAGTGGGAGTCCTGAGGATTTCAGCACTCAGGATGCCCACTATCAGTGATTCCATAGCATCCTCCGTCCAGCACTGACGGAGAACACAGTCTAGAATCTGTCACAGTCTAGCCTGTGACAGGCTCTCTGAAGCCCTGAATGTGCAGATCTCAGCTAGAAAGATGATTTCCTCATATTCATAATGTGAAATCATAAGATGATGATAATATTGCCTTTGAAAGTTTTAGCCTAGAAAATAGCATTTTAATTATTTTTGAAATGTCTACAAGTAATTTCATAATTTATTACTTCTGTATTTAATTTTGACGTGTTTCTCATAATTCACCATTATATATAATACTGTGGTAGATATCCCACAGTACATACATATTTTTGTCAACATATATTCCTAGAAATAAGTTTACTAGATAAAATTTTATGCACAATTTTAAAAATATAAATAAGCTTACCACCCTTATTCATAACTTCAACTCTTCCCATTGATACTCTGTAATCACAAAGACAACTGAGAGTTTACCAAAATTTGGCTAGAGACCATCAATCAGTAAAAAGCTATCAATTCATCAATAGGAATGTAATTACCATTAGAATGCATTAAGCAAAAAAATTTAAGTATTTTATGTTGAACAGATTATATTCTAACCTCAGACAACTAGATGAAGGAAAATAACTTGCAAAATAAGCTGAGATTTAGTTCAAAGATCACTGACAGGCTTTTTTTTTTTTTTTTTTTTGTGGCTCTGGGTTTTTTGGTTTGGTTGTTCTTTTTGTTTTGTTTTTGCTAAATCTAATGGATAGTTTTCACCTGAACTCAATAAAGCTACTCTTTGAAGAAAAAGAAAGAAAGACAAGCCCCTGACTGCAGATGTCAGCTTGGCACTGAAACCCACTTTCATGCCTTTACAGTTTAAAAGAGCTTTTAAGTCACTTCCCTGAGCTCAACACATGTGAGAAAATGTCACATGGGGCATGTTTCTGAAGGAAGGAGGGATAGGTGGTACACAGATGGGAGATGGAAGAGAATGCTGTCCCTAACCTTTCCTGCTGGCCTTATCTGACCTCCCCCTGGATGTTCTCAGTGGCAGCCACAGCCCCGGCTGTGCAGGGGAAGACCCTCATTATTAGGAAGCCCCCTTCTAAACCATTGTGCTGGTTGGCACAATGGAGGTCATGTGATCTCAAGCTGAGAACACAGGTTTCTCATTTGGCCTTGTCACTCCCGATCCTTGGCACCCCTTCTCTTCCTATGGAGGAGAAATGGTCACTCTCTGGGGGTCTTCCTACCCACAAAGTCCAGGGTAGGCCCTGGCTGCTTTGACAGTGAGCAGCCACTGGGTGTAAACCAGCTACGGACGGGGCTCTGTGAGGGAACTAGGGCCTTCTTTGGCCTTATGAGGCTGTGAATACAGGCCTCAGGTCTGCATCCGAGACTGGCTTGTTTATAACCAGGACCTGTAGCCAGACTTTGCCAATTCACTCTCCTAAGTGGAGGGTGCTTGTTAACTGTTACCCCACACTGGGTGGCTCCTTTGATTGCTGAACAGCTCAAGTTGGTTTTTTGTTTGTTTGGTTGGTTGGTTTTTTTTGGTTTTTTGAGACAGGGTTTCTCTGTGTAGCCCTAGCGGTCCTGGAACTCACTCTGTAGACCAGGCTGGCCTCGAACTCAGAAATCCGCCTGCCTTTGCCTCCTAAGTGCTGGGATTACAGGCGTGCGCCACCACTGCCCGGCTAGCTCAAGTTGTTTAGAGCTCACCCCCTGCCCTGTTTTGCCAGGACTGGGTAGTTCAACTGTAGCAGTAAAACCATGCAAGGTGTCTACTGTATCATTCTCATTTCGAAGATAAGACGGCCAGGGGCCCATAGCTTGTCAGAGCACGAGGTGATGGGGCAGCCAGATCCTGGGTGCCAGCTTTCTTAGCCACTCCACAATGGGCTTCCTCTTTCTTAGATATAAAACTGCAGGCACATCAAGGTGTCCTTCCTATAGCAGTCTAGACTCAAGCTGCCTCAAGTACATCCTGAAGACACAGGAGCACATGTAAGTAAGAGCTATGTCTACAGCTCACTCAATGGGCACTTTTCTCCTCTGGGACTAGGACTCTGGCAGCCATAGCCTCTACAGGACCCTTCTCTTCCTTGTTCTGTCTCCTACAGTATAGGACTCCGCCAGGAACCTGACCCTCCCCTGCTCAGGCCCCAGGACCTCCTGAACCTGATTGCTGCTCCCCATAAGGCAGATACCAACCCTGGGAGGCTAATACCTGCTCAGTCACCTGATAGCACCGATAACAAAGGTTGAGTTGTTCAGAACACAAAAGACAGAGGAAACTCCCTTAGTCCTGAGCTGCATGTCATCGATATAACAGAGTAAACTAAAAATGAACTAAAAAACAAGGCCTTTTTTCTTTTTAATAAAATGACATGTAACAATTGTACATATTTATGGGGCCAAAGATGCAAGAAAAATCCGTATTTAAGATTTATTTATTTATTTTATTTATACGTGTACACTGTCGCTGTCTTCAGACACACCAGAAGAGGGCATCGGATCCCATTACAGATGGTTGTGAGCCACCATGTGGTTGCTGGGAATTGAACTCAGGACCTCTGGAAGAGCAGTCAGTGCAAGGCTGGATTTTCAAATATGTTTCTTTAGCGATGAGTTCAGCATGCTGCTAGGCATGGGCCTCTGGAATTCGCCCCTCTTCTCGCTTGTCTCTTAATTTTCCAAGTACATACATAGAGCAAACCAGTTTGGTGTGAATAATCTACTTGATCAATCTAGGATCACCCAGGACACAGAGCTCTGGGCATGTCTGATTATTTTGATTGTATTAATCATAGTAGGAAAGCCTGCCAGCTATGGGTGGTGCCATTCCCTGGCTGGGACCCCAGACTGTGAATGAAGAGAGAGACCCAAAGAGTAGTAGGCGTTCACCTCTCTGTTCTGACTGTGGGTGCGATGTGACCAATTACTTCAAGCTCCTGCTGCCTTGACTTGCCTTCCGAGATGGAATGGGACACCTTGAACTGTGAGCCCGAATAAATCTTCTCTCCCTAGAGTGGCTTTTGTTCATGTTTCCTCACAGCAACAGGATAGGAAGCTAAGAGAGTGTATAGACAGTGTGTGTCACCCCACATCTGTCTGCTGGGATCCTAATTCCCAATGTGTTGTTAGCATTTGGATGAGGGCCTTAGGTGGCCATTGGGCTGCAGTGGACCTTCACAATAGGATCACCGCTTGACTAGGAAGATGAAGGAAGAGACATCAAAAATGTTGTTTATTCACTCTTCTCCATGTCATGAGGACACAGCAAAAAGCCAGCTGAATGGGTCAGGATCCGATCTCACTAGAACCTGGCCCTGCTGTGCCACCCAACCTTGCCTTTTGCCTTAGTTAGGGTTTTTTGGCTGTGAAGACACCATAACCAAGGCATCTCTTATAAAAGACAACATATATTTGGGGCTGGCTTATAGGTTCAGAAGTTCAGTCCATTATCATCAAGGTGGGAACATGGCAGTGTCTGGGCAGGCCTGGTGCAGGCAGAGCTGAGAGTTCTACATCTTCATCTGAAGGTTGCTAGTGGAAGACTGATTTCTAGGCAGCTAGGATGAGGGTCTTAAAACCCACGCCCACAGTGACACGCCCACTCCAACAAAGCCACACCCACTCCAACAAGGCCACACCCACTCCAACAAGGCCACACCCACTCCAACAAGGCCACACCTTCTAATAGTGCCACTCCCCGGGCCGAGCAAATACAAACCATCACAGCCTTCCAGCCCACAGAAGTGGAGGACAAAAATGCTGGTCATCTATAAGCCACCCAGTCTCTGGGGCTTCGTTACAGCAGCCCAACCTGATCTAAGGCAATGCTAGGATGGAAGGCTCAGACACCTAGAAACATGGGTGTAACTCTAAAGCTACACAGTGGAAGTAATTCAGCTTGAAGAGCATTTGCTTGGTATGTATTGGTGGTCAAAACTCTTACCAGGGGTCCCAGACAGGTTTTAATCAAATCTCCAAGCAATAGACAACCTCTCACACAACCTAATGATTTCAAAGGCTTATAATACCTCAGGATGCTTAAAACCAGGCAGCCTTAAGCCCTCAACCACAAAGGCTCGATGTCTGGACTACACAAAGAAATGCTACAACTCAACAGCAAACCCTTCAGCGTTGTATTTAAAGCTGTGTGTAGAATATGAATAGGAAACTCACGTAGGGAACCCAGATGTCCAACAGACACCCAAGAAGATGCTCAGAGTTGCCAGTAAGGGCAAAGCTGGGAATTACAACACTGCCTCTTTCCATTCATTCATGCTGCACATGTCAGCTTTCTGTTCTTGTAACAGAATACCTGAGACAATCTACTTTAAAATGGAAAAAAAAAAACCCAAAACACCTTTATTTTGTCTCGTGGGTTCAGAGCTTTCAGTATGTGGTGGTTTGAATAGGAATGGCCTCCATGGACTCCTGTGTTTGAATATTTGGTCACTAGGGAGTGGCACTATTAGGAGGTGTGGCCTTGTTGGAATGGGTGTGGCCTTGTTGGAGGAAGTGTGTCACTGGGCACTGGGGGCGGGACTTTGAGGGCCCAGATGCTCACTAGGGCCAGTGGCTCATGATCTCTTTCTGCTGTCTGTGTAGATGTAGAACGCTCAGCTCCTTCTCCAGCACCATGTCTGCTTACATGCCTCCATGCTTCCCGAAACAATGAAAATGGACTAAAATTCTAAACTGTAAACCATGCCCAATTAAATGCTTTTCTTTATAAGAGTTGCTTAGGTCATGGTGTCTCTTCACGGTAATTGAAACCCTAAGACATCGTTGCTTGGCCAATAGAGAAGCAGCAAAGTGCAGTAGGTACACAGGACCTTTGCCTCCTTGGGACCCTGCAGAGAATTATAGGAAGGAGCTATATCCTTTTAAGGACATAAACCAATGACCTAAGATTGCTCACTGGAGTCAACCATCTTGAAATATGGCCACACAAGCTATGACCAAGCCGCTAATACATTGGCTTTTAAGGAACACATAAGATCTCAGTCCCAGCTCACACATGACTACCCCAAGCATGTACCCCAAGCACACAGATGAGTTTCACTTCTGCCTAGCTCAGTGGTACTTGAAGAAGAGCATCCCCTGTGCAGGGCACCCCCACGACAGGGGGTTGGGACTCCTCTGTCAGCGGTCCTATTAAAGGTCAAGAGTAGGTGGCCCAGAAATCAGATGACCTGCACGTAGAAGTTAAGGGCACAAGGTCAGACATAGCAGTATGCAGCTGTAGCCTGGGCTCTAGGAAGCAAGCTTGCCTCTCAAAATCAAGGGCTGATTGTGTGATGAAATGCATCTCCAACAGCATTTGGACATTTCGACAGCTCCTAATTTGTCCACTCTGATGATTTTCTCATGACTTGAAAAAAGAAAAGAAAAGAAAAGAAAAGAAACTTGCAACATATTTCATTAAAACAGAAATCCTAACTATCAGATGTCAGCTGTCTGGGTGTTTCATGACAAGGGATGCCACCATTGCAAGTACAGAAAAACCCGGTGGGTTTACTTTCAGATGTTAACACGAAGCATTCATCTCGGCGATGAAAACCTGCTTCCAAGAACACATCTCACCACTTACAAATGGCCTATTTTCTAAAAAGAATTCAGGACTTCTGCTGGAGAAAACCCACGTTTCTAAGAAGACAATAAGATCTTTCCATCTGTCAGGCACTGCTCTGGGAATTCCTCGCTGGGCCTGCAAACATGGATTGTGCTGTTGAGAAGCAGGATTGTGGGTTTGAAGCAATGTGGAAGGTGTTCATTTGCCTACATCCAGCCAGATAAAGAAAGGTACCTGGCCTCTGTCTGACTTCCCTGTGAGTTCCTGGTTAGTCCTGGATGATGGTATTTCTCTAGACACATGCAACCTTCCTCAGCCTTAGAGGGGTACACCGTCATCCCTACTGGGGAGGGCTCAGCAATTCCAAATCCTACCAGGGGATAAAAAGCATTGGGTATTATGGGCTTAGATCTTGAATCATCAAGTATTAACCACTTAGAGGTTCTAGGGAAACACAAAGAATAACATTGTGTCCTGTTGCAGGCTCACCCGGGCCCTAAAAGTTGAGGAGCTGGGAGCCCTAAGGACATCTGACAGTAGGAACTGGAGGGAACACCAGGAAGTAGGCAAGGGAGGACTTGCCACATTTGCAAATGTTGAACGCGATGTTGACACTGTATACCTGGATGATACATAATGAGGTAGGCATTGTAGGGAGTCCAGAGCTGTGGAAACTCAGTCCTCAGTCTAGGGCATCCACTAGTCACATTATTCTAGAGATTCTCTGGCTCACAGTGCTAATCTCTTCCAAACACCTCAGAATCACTTGGTTAGTCTCAACAATATAAAGGCCCCTGCTCCTTGGTCTAATTTTCTGTATTAGCTCCTTTGCTTACTGCTGTCACAAAATACCCAGCAAAAGCCAGTTAAAGAAAGCAGGGGTTTACTTGAGATCATAGTTTGAGGGTACAGCTCACAATGGTGTGAAAGGCGTGGAGGAAGAGGTGGAAGGCAGCTGCTCACGTTGCATCCACAGTCAGGAAGTAGAGAGCAATTAATGCGAGTACTCAGCTTGCTTTCTCCCTTCCGTCCTCTCTAGTACTCAGGGCCATGGGGCCATGGGATGGTGCCACCTGAGGAAAACTGTTATCTGCTCAGTTAAACCTTCCTGGAAATGCACCCAAAACCGTGTTTCCATGGTAATTCCGAATCCCATCCTTTTGTCAATGAAGATCCGTTGTCATAACAACTTTCAAAATGCAAGTTAAACCAGTGACTCCAACAGCAGTTTTAAAAACCCACACATTTTAAGCCAGGCAACCCAGTTTTTACTGATTTGATTCTTATGTACGGAGGAATAGCTGTGGAGAAAAACAAGAGCGATTCCCTTAATTAAACCATGGTGTTTCTGAAAGAGCAGAAAACATTGTGTGTGCACTAAAAAAATGCCTCCATCCACAGCATACACTTGTCTGAATTCTAAGTCAAGGTGTTTCAGGCAATGTTTGTCGGCACTAATGGGTGGGAACGTGAACGCACATTGTGTGATCGGGACCGGGGTTAATGTGAAGCTGTGTGCCGCAACATGGGTGAGCACGGCCAGAAACACCTCAGATTTGTCATTCCCTTGATTGAATTGAGTTTTGGTCATAGAGCACCCAGCAATGTTTTCCTGCTGCCATTTTTGTTTTAAATTCACAACTCCCCAGTTCAGTTATGTGATCCACAGCAAAAAAAAAAACTGCGTCTTAGAGGCAATGGGAGATGACTTCGCTGAGTCTCTCAGAATCCTTGAAATCAAATTCGAAGGGTAGTGCCTGGACAAACGGGCTCAGTACAGAGAGAGAGTCAGACTGAACGCTGCCAACAGCAGGCAGGCAACAAAGCTTCGAAATACATCACATCGCAGACGAAGCTAGCTGTAGATTCCACCCTGGGAACTTATCTGGCCCTAGCAAGGATCCAGCGGTAGAACATGAGCTATTTATAGACTCATTCGTATCTAGTAGTTTAAAAGATAAACTAAAACAAAATAAAACAAGAAACAAACAAACAAAAAACCTACAAACTGTCTGTTTCGCGGTGCCTTCCCGCCTAGCACTCTGTCCTGCCTTCCTGCGAAAAATCAACCAATTGTCCTGGAGGTTTCCCCCTGCATCAAAGCAGTAGGCTGGTCATGCTAATCCACTGGTTTAAATCTGACCAATAAGAGCGTTCCCACTACCAGCTTCATAAGTGGTCTGGTTTTGCTCATGTGACCTGGGTTGAGCCAGTTAGCGTCCTTCAAGCTTCTGATCCAGGAAGAGATGGGAAAAGCTGTTTGCTTCTAGGGATGTGGTTAATCCAGGTTTGGGTGTTGAGGCTCTGCTAGCTTCCTCTTCCCTTTGAGGGACAGGAGGACATCACAACGACCCCCTTACACATACACCCGCACATACACGCGCGCGCGCGCGCACACACACACACACATGCACCCCCCCCACAAAGCCCCCCTCCCCGGGTGTTATTTATGAGCTGAAATCAGTTTCTCCAGGGGCTGGGACATCCCTAGAGTAGCAAATTCCTAAATGGTACCCCATCATTCTGGAAGAGTTAATAAAACTTCTCAGACAATACCTGCCTCACTTTCTCAGAGTCCTTTTCAAACCCTGTCTCAAAAAACCAAAAAAAGAAAACCAAATTAGGTAAGTCAAGCTGAACACTTTCTAGAAAGCTCCCAGCTCCGAGGGCGATTGCTTCTTTATGTCACACAGCTTTCTCTGATGGAGGGCTTGAGGAGTCTGAGGTGGTAAGCTAGAATGTTCTGGAGCCATAGAATGCTTCCCAAGGAACAAGTCTAGTTAATTCCCCTTGAACATCTTCGGGACTCCTGGTTATCCACAGCCTCCAGATCAGAGGTCCCCTGTCCCTGCCACCACACCACAGCTCTCCACAGTGGTGTGGCCCAGATGGACCTAGGACTGACCCTTTCAACAGATCTCAGACTCTTTGGGTTCTCTGTTAGATGACAGACACCAGGAATTTCCAGCCACCAACGCAGCCAGTCACCTTCGGTGTATCTGCCAGGACCTTGGAGTCCAGGGGGTTTAGCTTCTTTCCAAGGTAACCTGTCTCCTCCCGACTCAATCATGGGCCACAAGGGGTCTCAGAGGGGTGTAACTCCAAGAGGTGGCATCTATGAGAGATGAACCTGCGGGAGCCAGGACAGGTTGCTGCATCTCTCGCACAGAAGCATCCTTGTATTTAAATGAAGACTCTGATACAAGGTGTGGGAAACTAGCTGAACTACATGTACCTGGAGAAGAAGAAAGATCCAGAACAAATGAGTGGCTAAGCTGTCTACATTGTCTTCTTGTTTGGGGTGTGGAGCTACACAGGTCTTCCACCGTAGGAGGAGTAGGAGATGGACCTCACAGCATCCCCCCAAAATCACACACTTAGTAAATAGACAAGGGGGGGGTATGAACTTAGTTTAATTTTACACATGAGGGCTGGAGAGATGGCTCAGTGGTTAAGAGCACTGACTGCTCTTCCAAAGGTCCTGAGTTCAATTCCCAGCATCCACAGGGTGGCTCACAACCATCTGTAATGGAAACTGATCCCCTCTTCTGGTGTGTCTGAAGACAGCGACGATGTACTCATATACATAAAATAAATAAATAATTTTACACATGAAAGCATATCGCCTTTAAACAAGATTGTGTGTATGCCTAAAGACCCCTCTTTGAAATGAGTTCTCCCCCATAATAGGTTAGAATTATCCAGAAGGGGAAAAATATTATTTCTGGTTTTTAATTTATTTCTGTAGAAACATCCAATAAAGCACATTGTGAACATTTTCTTTCCTAGCCATTTCAACATTTCAAGGCTTTGTAAACGACAGTAAGGTCAGCTGAGCAAGGCAAAAGCCATAATGCTGGAATTGTTCTGGATTTAAATACTAGAAGAGAAATATTTCCACATCCTTGTGTTTCAGTGGAGCCGAGAACACTGTTGCCTATTGTCAGCAGCCTTGGCCTTGTCCAGCCCAGAGCCACTCAGCCGCTTCACACTGCCACCAGCGCAAATCAGCTGAACGCTAAAGCCTGTCCCAAGCATGAATTCTAACCATAGCATAAAGCAGGCAGTATATTAGTTGAGTTCTAGAAAACTCTTTGTGTTGGATAAAGATGCTATGCTTCCTCAGTATCCCCAATGAGACCAGGAGCAAGCATGAGGCTCTGAGACACTTTCCAGGGCAGCTAGAACAAGGACCAGATGAGATCTGGTCCCCTTCCCTGAATCCCACCTACAGTCACACACATTCTAATGCAAACACATCCAAGGGCTCTAGACTCATTACACACTCAAGTGTCTGGAGGCAGGCCAAAGCAAGGACCACTGAAGGCCTCACTGCAGTTGGGGGGTGTTTAGTCAGGTTACTGGAGCCTACTGTGATGGCCCCTGCTGGCCTTCTTCTTTCTGCATCTTTGTTGGTGGTGACAACACCAAACAGAGACGGGAAGATGAATCTAAGTGTCATTATCTGGTCTGTCTGCTGAGACACGCCCAAACTTGTGTTTAATGTTTGTGTTTCTGTAGCCTCATCCCTCTGTCACCCTGCAAGTCAGTTGGCAGGCAGGAAATGAGTGATGGCCCAATGTTTGCTGAACCCCTGCCCAATACTGGGCATTGTCTTGAGTTCCAGGATGAACAGATACGGCTTTGTCTCTCAAGGACCTTATTGTCCAATGCAGAAGAAAGACAAACAAATAAAAACAACATTAAAACAATGTCACAATCAAAGAACAAATGGTGCGTGCCAGAAGCAAGAGAAGAAGCCATTTATTGACTATGGCATCTTGGTGCGTGGCGAACGTGACCAGGGCACTTGTGAATAGTTGTCAGTTTAATGGTGATTTCAGAAGACCTGCTTGAAGCTGATGTCTGTGTGCTATGCGACTCCGAACGTGTAAAAGTAAAATTCACACAAACAACCATACGAAAAGAGGGCGAAGACCATGGAGCAACAGGTGAGGCTCTGAGGTTCTTACCCTGCCCAGGTGAGGAGAGTCACCTGCAGGGGCCTGGTCACAAGTGACCCATGGCATAGGTACAACATTGAAAATCATCACAACACTGAAGAACAAAATAGAACAACTAGAGATCCCAGAGCAGAGAGTAAGACTTTTTTAAATCTTTTACCTCAGTGGAAAAAATACTCACTACTCAATTGATCAAAATAAAGAGGGAAATAAGATAAACACCCCTACCCAACCCCCACCCTCCACTCCCAGCAGTGGGCAAAGAGACACCTTGTCTTTTGTGGTGTTATGTCAGTCAGGGGCAGGGGCAGAGCAGATGGCAGTCCTTTGTTCATCCTAGTTTGATGCCTGGCTTAGTGGCCAAAGTTGTCTTCTGTCTAGGACTCATAAAAATCAAATCAAATCAAGTCAAATCTCTGATTCCTGACTGTGACTATAACGTGGCCAGGTGCTTCAAGCCTCTGCCGTCATGACTTCTCCCACCATGATGGACTATGCCTTCAAACTCAGAGCCCCAAACAAACCCTCACTTCCTTCTTTTCATCAACCTTCCTGCCCCCACAGCAGCAAGACCTTGTAATTAATGCAGAAGATGTAGCAGTTACAGATACTAATTAGGTCTACTAAAAGGAGAAACACTTTGACTCTTTATATCTGGAAGCTAAGAAAGATGTTTGGATAGCTGGCCAGACCCCACTCCTGGTACCAATTTTCTGTGTGAGTTTTATCACTGTTATGACCAAACATCTGACAGAAGCAACTCAATGAGGGATAATTTTTATTTTGGCTCACGATGTCAGAGGCTTCAGCCCATAGTCCTCGCTTCTGTTGTTAATAGCAAATGGTGAGGCAGAATGTCACGGTGGACTAAGTGTGGAGGCGGGAGCTTCTTGAACATGTTGTGTAGGGAGTAGAAAGTGTAAGGACAAGTGACTCATTCCGGTCCCACCTTCTAAGGTTTACAGACTGTTCTAAAACAGTGCCACCCCCTGGAAGTCAAAACAGTCAACACTTAAGACTGCGAAGGACATTCATAGCCAAATGTGCTGGTGCAATCTTAAAAGTTTAAAAGTAATTAGCATTGGAAATTCAGATATCCCTACCTCAATGGTTGCAAGATTATGCAGAGAGAAAGTACTAAGAATTCCTTTTGTACTTGAGAGCAAAATATTAGCTCCTTGACTCTGCCATTTCAGCTTTGGAGTCCTAGAGAGTTGTGAACAATAGTTAAACCATGGTTGAATTAGAAATGCAAGAGTTACACACACACACACACACACACACACACACACTCACACGGGGGAGGGAGGGAGAGAGAGAGAGAGAGAATTCAGTACAATTAGCACAATTATTCTGTGTAGTTTAACTGGTAACACAAAATTTCAATATTATGTGTATACTTTATAAATTACACACTTTCTGTTTAGCAATAAGTAGAGTGGGGAGGGAGGTTGGAGAGATGGCTCAGAGGTCAAAAGCATTGACTGCTATTCCAGAGGATCTGAGTTTATATCCCAGCACCCATGATGGGTAGCTAACAATTGCCTGTAATTCCTGCTCCAGGGGCTATGATGTGCCTTTCTAGCCTATACAGATGTACATTCATGTGGCAGACAGACATACACACATGAGATAAAAAATGAGTCCTTATGAGAGGAGAAACAGAACAGTATACACACAGACACACACACACACACAGAGAGACAGAGAGAGAAACAGAGAGACAGAGACAGACAGACATAGACACATGCACATATACATCCACACACGCACAGACAGGGTGTGTCTGTAGGGAGCTAGTTGCTGAACTTTTCACATCTTGACTGTGGCCTTCCCAGCCATCCTCTGCCCATTCTCACCTTCTGTGCCATTCAGTTGTCCCAGCACTCCATGCATGTCCATATGCACACCAGTTCCTAGAAGCAGTGGTTGGAACTGGAGTGAACATGTTGCAGAGTCACAGTTGTGGAGAAATACCAGAGACAGATTCTCAGTCTCCAGGGAGTTCAGCGCTCTATCCGCTTGACCATGGCTCATCGAGGCTCACGGACTGCTCATCTTGGGAAGCTGAAGACCCTTTCGTGTTACTTCCAACCCCTCCCCTGAACTTGTAGTCCTCGACAGCAGCATCCTGGTTCCCTTCACATCCATTGTGATTCAGGGCTTTCTCATCCCTGGGTTAACCTGAGGGCCTGGGCCAGCCCTGCTATTGACCTATTGAGGCTCTGGGAATAGAAACAACAGAGGGACTCTACAACAGATGGTTGTAGAGATTAAATGGGACCTAAAGGGGAAGGGTTGTGACAGTATTGATGATGACCCACAGAAGGCACAGGGCACAAGGAGCTGAGTCCTCAAAGCCAGAGTCTGGGAGACCAAGGGCCTCTCTCCAATATAGCATCTGCAGATGAGTGTCCCCGGAACCTGCCTCTGTGTATTGTTCACAGAGGCAAGCAGCTTGTCTGATGCCTTCTCTAGTCCATGGCCCTGGGCCAGTGGGGCTGGTGCTTCTGCATTCTCCTTTGTCCTTTAGCAATGAACTGGAAGCCATCTTAGGGTGTGGCTGCTTCACAGAGTGGTCCCATGAACCCTGTCCTCAGCCATGAATGAGCACCACACTCATCGCCTTTCGTGCCTGCCTTCTGCCTCACTGGCATCTGCACCTGAGAGTGGGTGTGGTTGTCACGGAAGCTACAACTGCCACCAGTGCCTACAGGTTGGTCACAAGTTGGGGCAGATTGCCTTCACAACAGCTGTGAGAGAACAGGGAGGCTAAAAACCAGTGCATACCACCCACACACCCTATCTGGACAGCTTCCCTTTCTAGTTCCTGCCAAGGCAGTGGTCCACAGTCCTCTCTGGGTCAAAGGTATAAACCCAATGTCCCGAAAAATCCCTAGATTAAGCCTGTGGCTGGCAGGACAGACAGGGGGAAAGTTGGTTGTGGGGAGATACTGCCACAGGTGGTCTCAGGTTTTCCTTGGGCCCTACTTCCAGGCAGATGGGGTAGGTGGGAAGATGGGTGTGCGGTGAAGGGCAGGGGGCTTCCCTAGCAGGAGGTTAGGGCCCCTGGAAAGAGGGCAGGAGTTACTATGGAGACAGTGGATAACTACTCTATTTGGGGGTCCTCCAGAGTTTTAGGACAGGGTTTATGTGCTCTCATGGAACTTGGGCGGTTTTCAGTCTCCCAGAATTACAGTAAGGACCCACAACCCCTGCAGCCTTGCCAAGGGCATAGAGGTTTGCTGCAGAGAGGAAGAGATCCCTTCTGTGCTCTGTGGTCACGGTGACCTGGGGTACTCACAAACAACATGTGAAAGAAACATGAAGTCACTGCTGCCCAGAATGCAAGGATACCTGTGAGAAATCAGAGGTGTGCAGCTCAGGGATCCACAATGTCTGTCTGAGTTAGAGTGGGTAGAAGAAACTCTGACCAGTAGAGGGGCTATTGGCAGGACCTGGCAGGTCCCGGGCAGGACCTCCAGATACGACCATCTGCTGCAAACCCTGGATACGCTCAGAGACTGGAATGTAGACCTCCCGGGCTGCCCCCACCCCCAAACTACCTGTCCCTTCTGCCTCTCACAATCCACACCTTGATGCTCCCTGGCAGATCTGGGCCTATGGGATGGTTTTGTGTGCCCAGTGCTTCCTATTCTGTACCACATTCTCTGGTGACAAGGATGTGTGTTTTGTTCTTTATTTCCCCTGCCCCCCATAATGGCTGCCTTTGCAGTCTGGAAAAACAACCAGAGAGATTGTAGAAAGCACACAGTCAGTGTTTTGGGAGGTTGGGGCCTTCACACAGGAGAGAATTATGCGGACCGTCAAGCTTCAGCAGGCCTTTGCTGGCAAATGTCCCTATACGAGGTTGTGGTGGCCTCTGCACAGGCTTATGGTCTTAGCCCTTTTCTGTATTTGTTACAGTCTAGTGATTTTGCAGAAAACTCCTTTGTGGACTCTTTGTTAGGGCTGACATGAGGGAATCCATCTTGATTTTTACACCTTGACCTTCCTGGCTTAATGTCCCTCTCAGCTCAAAGGCTCTGCCCACAGCGCCCTCTAGAGGTGAGCCCCAAGGATCCAGACAGCAGCCTCCATCCCGCTCTCGTCCTTAGCAACCCTTAGAATCTGCTGCCTGCAGCAGCAAGTATCCAATTTGGGTTTTGAAAACTCCAAAGAGGATTCAGGTTTTGGTCAGAGCAACGGGAGAGAGGTAACTGTTTTGTTTGTTTGTTTGTTTGTTTTTAGGTTTTTCGAGACAAGGTTTCTCTGTGTAGCCCTGGCTGTCCTGGAACTCACTCTGTAGACCAGGCTGGCCTCCAACTCAGAAATCCGCCTGCCTCTGCCTCCTGAGCGCTGGGATTAAAGGCCTGCGCCACCACTGCCTGGCGAGGTAACTGTTTTACATTCTCCCAGTACTTTAAGGACATGGGTCCGTGCTCAGGCTAACTCTGGTTTATTAAACCAGAAACTCCTCCCTATCCCACCTATAAACACACAGACACAGACACACAGACACACACACACACACACAGACACACACGCACATGCACACATGCACGCATGCACGCACACTCATTCACCCTCTCGCATGTACACATTCTCAATCTCCCCCCCACCCTCTCTCTTGCATGCACACACACACACACACACACACACACACACACTCACACCAATATGCTGAAGCTGTGAAAGACTTAGGTCAAGTGGATGTGCCATGTACCCAGAGTCTTGCTCACAGTGGCCCTGCATCTCGACATCTATCTTCCCCACTCCATAACTAAGCAAGCCTGGTGGCCATTTGCCATCACAGCCAGAGACTGATGCAGCATCCCATCCCTGAAGACTGAGAGGGGCTTCTCCCACGGGCTGCCCCAGGAAAAGCAGTGCCCTTAGTCTCTATGGTCCTTCCAGAAATGGAGAGGAACCATCCCTGGGACTTTCCTGGGTGGTTTCTCTCATGCCCAGCCTCCACTCTGGCCCCTAGTGTTCACCAGGAGACCACAACTACAAGAACATCATCTCACTGCCGGGGACACCAGCAGTCTGGTCCCCGCTCAGCTTAGCTCCTGTGGACACTGGTTTCCCAATGCCTAGCCATCAAACTGTCTGGGATCAATTGATTGAAATTGTAAAAGTCCCACAGGAATACGGTTGTGAGTGCTTGCTTTCCACAGAACCCATTTCTGGAGGAGCGGGTTGAGGGTCCCTTATCCACGGGGCTTGAAACTGAAAGTGTGCTTGGGGATGTCTGCACATTTATAATTCGGTATTTCCTGGTCAAGACCCAAGTTTAAGGATAAAGTTCATCTATATGTCATGAACTCACCCACACACCCCAAGGGGAAGTTAAGCATGGGTTTTTGGTGCACATAGACTTCACAGACCATCTACTGAATGAGGTGAGGTGTGGAACTTTCTGTATGGAGTGTCTCTTATACACACACACACACACTTTTGATGGGAGAGTAGCATGGATTTCACACGTTTGGATAAACTTGGGCTCTACCAACTCTAGCCCACAGGACCACAGAGATGAAGTGAAGGCACAGTTGTCGGCCATGTTCTGAATTTCTCTCCTGGGAAGCTCAGGGTCTCTTACTACCGCTCTCTCTGGGAACATCTGTGTGCTGCAGCTTCTCTGCCTTGCTTAAGGCTCTTGCCAGAATCTTCCATCACAGGGTTGAGAAGGCCCCGACTCAGCTTCTCACCTGGATAAGGATGTGTGTGGCTTGCAACCCTGCATGCTTTTTTGACCATCGCCTCATACCTGTTCTGCTGAAGCTGATGTGGATGAGGATTCAGGGCACAGCTGATTAGTACCTGTGCAGATGCTGATTCTGAATGTGTGGGGAGGGTGTGCGGGACTGATTTCCCACCCAATGTACTAGGTAGGAACTTACCTCATTTCCTCTTGACTGTACTGTTTGGTTTTTTGTGACTGTTTCTGTCTCCCACATTGCAAGATCCAGGGAGAAGACCTGGGGTTACTGTACTCTGAAATCATTGGGATCAACTTTGACACAAACCTGAAAACCCAGATTCCTAAGCAGAGTCTGGGCAGACTCAGAGAAAGAAGCCTGGACTGCCCCACTCTCAGACTCCTGCCTGGTTCATGCTTGCTAAAAGCCCCACTTTGGAGCCCAGCCTGGGCACCAATGGCTACAATTTACTGTCATTGCTAGAGACTCAGAGCTTGTGGAATGGGAACCAATGCCTCCCTAGAGGAAGACCAGGGATTCCAGCCCCGAAGATTAAGGCTTTCAGTCTGATCCGTTCACCACAGCTCCATTTTCCAGGTAGTATTCGGACCTCCCTCTTGTCCACCTGAGGCCTCAGCCCAGTGCAGAGTTACCATGGTTACCAACAGTTTGCTTTAGCTGGTATGACTGCAACTTCTGCTACCCTAAAAAGGATATTTATAAATGCTTTTAGAAATGTATAAAGTACAAGGCAGAATGTGATCAGAGGTCTCCTGCCACATACTTGGTCCCCTCTCGCAGCTACTTACAGTCTGCACAACTGAGAGACCCCGAGCTAGGATTGCATGACCCTTTGTTCAGCTCTGCCTAGTCTGGGTTGGAACAAGCTTCTCACCCTGAAGGGAAAACAGAGCTGGAGACCAGGAGAGGCTGGACCCACAGCAAAGTCCTGTCTCCCTGGGAATTGAGCATGCACAGCCATATCCCTGAGCACTGGGATGGAGAGGCTTTGCTTCCTGCAGGTCCTGACCACATGTTCTTGATGTAGTAAAGATGACAGAGGAGCAAGGGGCACTCAGACCTGACATGCTTCAGACTGGCTCTCGGGGGTCCTGAAATATGAGAGTAAGCCATTCTGGCCAAAGAAGAGCCATGCTAGGGAGAGGCACATTGTCAAATTGTTTGAAATACTTGATCTCAAGAACTAAAATTTCCCCAAGAGTCTCATGTCCCAGGAAGAGATTTCACATAGTTCCTACAGTTTGCAGGAGAGATTAGAGCTCAGACAACATGGGTCCATGGTGGGCACGAATTTTGGTTTCTTTAAAAGACACAGAAATAGGAATGTGTTTTTGTTTTAATCCCAGGTGTGGAGATGTGGGGCTGATTCAGACTGTACGTAGCAGCTGACTATGATTTGCCTCCTGCTCTAGCAGAGGCGTGGTTTTGCCAGCTGCAGACCATTTTTGTTTGTTTGTTTGTTTTGTTTTTTCCGATTGTGGGATGGTTGGAATCCTGGGGACTTTTCAGAGGGTGTACAATGCTAGGGCTCCAAGCAGCATGGTGGATTGTTGGTGGCAGTTTGTTAAGTAGTTGCTCACAGTGAAGAAACAAGAAGAAAATAGATAACCTGATGGCAAAGATCAAACTTGCCCCCAAGTAACTTGAAGCACCTACTCAGCAGGACGTAGTTTAAGGATAATGTTGTCGTCCCTTTTCCGACCCCGATTTTTTTTTTTTTTTCAGGGAGCTCTTTTCTTTCCCCTCTATCATTTTTTCCCCGTTTATCTAGTGTTAGGAGGTGAAAGGGGAAGAGAAGAATCCACAAAGTAGCAAAAGACTAGGCTCCAAGGCTGCTTAGCTTTGCCCTTTATTTAAGCCTGATTCTCATGTGTGTACCCCACAGAAAAACTTGGGGAATCGCTGGATCCCTTTGTTCTTTCAAATGGGGCCACAATGAATAATCCTCGGCTCTCAGATTTGCAATGTTATCTGTCTCTTTCATTGGCATATTAAAGACAAATGGCCAAGCCTAATTGACTGTGGCTATCTGGGCCCAAGCTATGGCCATAATCACACCAGCACGTGATAAGCGTTACTTTGTCACCTGAGCCTGGGTGATACCACTGCTGTGGGGTTATGAGCACACCTGGTCCTACATGTCTGAGGCTCTGGGTCAGGCTGTGTATATTTTTAATCTTTGGGGCCTGGGCTCTGAGAAGCCGGGGAGAGACATTCAAGAGTATCATTAACCAGGTAACCGATCCACGGTAATAACCCTGGATGCTGAGGCTTGGGTGGGCTTCACTGGGGGATCCATGTCACTCCCTCCCCTAGTATTATCACATACAGAGGCCAGGCCCGCTGCTACTCATGGACAGCCAGGCCAGGGTCTTCCTCTCTGCCCAGTGTCACAGACAATCAGGATTCCTTCAGAGCAAAGGGTAGCTTAAATGTGCATCATGTTTAGTAATGTGGGTAAAAGATCAAGTACATGTCAGCATGAAAAACCCTGCCTGTAGGGCTGAGAGATGGCTCAGTCAGTCAAGAGCTTGTCACATAACCTTGAGGCCCGGAGTCTGTCTGATCCTCACTACCTATGTAAAAAGCTGGTCCCAGAGGGCACAGGAGTAGCTGGAAACCACTGGGCTTGGAGTTGGTACCAGGGGCTTAGTTCCATGCAGGAGCTGCTGAGCTGGCAAAGCACACAGAGATTTTCCCTATAGGAGTCATGGCCCTCTTGTGGGAGGAGTTTGGAGAGAAGTCAGAGGGGAGCTGGGTAAGAGAAGAGAAGTAGACTGTGTCTAGGAGATGCCAGGCTAATGAGAAGGAAAGGTGGGCTGATCTGCTGGAGCCTGGACAGGGCCTAGGAGTCTGCTCTTCTGTGGGATGTGCAGGCCAGGCCAGGCCAGCTCACTGTAGGCTTTCAGGGAGCACAGCTGAGTACCCTGAAAGATCAGCTATAATTTGGAAGGGAAACCAGCCTTGGCTCAGGCTGTGGCTGTAGAAAACTTGAGAAATATCTGCCAGGGAGACCAGGGACCACAAGCCGCATAGTGGACTCTGTTTAAAGTGTGATGTCTGTAATAGCCATGTATAGCAGGGCTCCCCACTCACGGTGCCTGTGGCTCCTGCCTACCCATTGATTCTAGCCTATACTGGCCTCTTCCTTGTGGCTTAGTCGTGCTGAGTCAAAAGGAAGCAGGAAGTCAAAAGTCAAAAGCAGGAAGAGCAAAGTAAGCACATCAACAGACATCGGATGTCACCTGTGTACTGTGCAACCACGGACTCAGGTATTTGTCCATTACACAGAGGGTCCTCGAGTTCTATCCCTGGACCCCAGATTCACACTAACAAAATCAACACACATCAACAGACTCATTAACTATCCACGGTCCTTCTGTGCCCCAGTAGGGTAGCCAGGGTGCTTCACAAAACAAATGGATTAAATTAAATTTGTAAACTCGGTTTAAAAATGTCTGAGGGGAATTTAATTAGCAGGATGGTTGATGAGGTTTTCACAGAGTTGGTTGAACATGAAAGAAGGGCCCCTTGGAACATGACTTGAAAATCCCCAGATGTATGCCAAATACATAAGATTCCTAAGGTGAATTTACTTAAGGAAAAAAAAGTACCTCTGAAAATTAATCTTGGTGGAGTCTAGATTTTCTTGTGAGAGGAAGTTGGTTATTTCATGTGCGTGTGCGCGCGCGTGTGCGTCCAAAGGCCAGGCAGAGCTGAGATGGCGACTTTGATTTTGCAACCCCCTCCTTCCCAGGCTCCATCTCCTACCCCTTTCACCAGCAAGAGTTGATTTAGCGGGCTGGAAAGATGGCTCAGCAGTTAAGAGCACTGACTGCTCTTCCAGAGGTCCTGAGTTCAAATCCCAGCAACCACATGGTGGCTCACGACCATCTGTCATGGAATCCGATGCCCTCTTCTGGTGTGTCTGAAGACAGCTACAGTATACTTCCAGACAGGAACTGAAATCTGAGATATCCCAGAGTACCTTGGTCCTTCTGCTCTGAGTAAGACCCATGTGAATTGGCCTAATGGACACCCATCAGGTAAGCGATCATCTGGGACAGTGGGAAGGGATGGGACAGGTCCAACATATCTGCCCAGGGGGGAGCCATACTGCTCTGGTGAAACTAGATTAGTAATGGTGACCACTCTGGAGAAAGAGAGCCACAAGCCATTCCCTGGGTCTGACTTCTACAGTAGCAGCTCGGCTTGAAATAGGATTCATCACCATGAAATCCCATGGGTTGCTGGGGGCGGGGATCAATAGCAAACAGCTAGATAGTTCAAGAGACAAAGAGGAAAAGGACAGACAAGAGGGCTTCCAGGGGGAAGCCAGCGACTTCTGTAGGGTTAACTTGTTTATAGGTACCGCTTGAAAGTCAAGTGGCCACTTCCTTCCCTGAAGCAGCTCCAGAACTCAGCATGGGGACATGGTGAGCCAGAGGTGACTCCAGCTGCTCTGGTGACATACTCAGCCAGGGCTCCTGTAACTTTAATTTTTTCAAAGCCTACTTTTAATGATGTTCTTAACCGCTTTAACCTTCCTCCTAGCCTACCACCTACCAGAGAGAGCGGGAAAGAAAGAATACAGGAGAAGTGGAGCTGTTTAGAAATGGTTCTTTGGAGCAACTCTCATCTGTGCTGTCTGGAAATCAGCAGTTTGGGTCACAGGTTAGCAGCAGCAGCTCCATCCACTTGCAAGCACTTCACAGATACACCAACAGTCCAGTTTGGTAGAGTCAGGATAGCAAATCTGAATCAGCAGCGGCGGCACTATCTAGCAGAGACAGCCAAGCCTCAGTTTCGAACACCAGGAAAAGTTCTCGGCTGAGCCTCTCTTCAGCAAAAATGAAGATCAGAGAAGATGTGAGACCAACGAGTGTTTTACAGCTAGCTCTACAGGCAAGCGAAGCTCAGCCTCCATTACAGTCCGTTGGGTTCTTTTGATGATCCCTCCAAACATCATATGTCCTCCATGGGTCTTGCCTCAGCCAGTGAGTCTGACTCAGCTGCCATCACTCTGCCAATCAGCCTGAGTCCACAGAAGTAGCAAGGAACTGCGGCACACCACCATAAGTTTTTTGGTGTGTTTCTCTCTATGGAGTCCTGAAAAATAGAACTCAACTACGCAACGTAAGGCAGACCAATACACGCGTGTTGTTAGCAAAGTATCCTTCATCACGTGTCCTTTTATGTGCTTGCTTTAGCAGAACATCCTCTCTCCTGGGTCTGCTTCAGGGAAACGTTCCTTCACGAGTCAGCCTTAGTCTTTCACACCTGTGTCCACTTTAATGAAACCATTCCTTCACGTGTTTGCCCCAGCAAAACATCATCCAACACAATGGACTTTCCAAAGAATCTTAAGTTTCCACCTCAGACTGGCTCCTGCCCTGGATGCCCCATGCCTGCCCAAGGTTCCCACGGCAGCACCTTGGAGTCCTGGAGGTGGAAGCTCCAGCAGGAGTAGGCTCTATCAGCCCATCCAGAGACATCCCAAGTTTGCTGGGTGGGAGAGTCCACTTACCTGTCCCAGGCCCTGAGACTCATGCCAGGTATACCTAACTCCTTCTCCTCTAGGCTTCGTAAGCCCACTGTGCTCAGTCCAGCCACGAACGGAGCAGTCAGGACTTGACTTTGCAGATTAAGTGCATGGTGACCAAGAGCCATTGTGGCCAGGAATGCATTGGAGTTCCCGGGTGTACCTGACAGATGAGGGAACCCTAGCAATCCTGCCTACCACCTTTCCTCCTAAAAGAAGAGGGGAGGAAAGAAAGGGACCGTTTTTTCCCTAAAAAGTCTGAGTGAGGTGGATGTTGCTGTGTGCCCTCCCCACGCATGCCATCCAGCACCAGCAGGCACAGACCTGCAGAAAACCTTCAGATTCGGCTTTGCTTACAGGCAGGAGACTCAAGCCCAGCAAACAAGAGAAGCCAGAGCAGTGTTTGCTGAAAACAAAACCAAAAACAACCAGAAAAGGAAACCTGCACTATCCTGGATGCAGGCTTGGCTCAGCGCGCCATCTAGTGGTAACACTGGAGGGCTGCAGGTTGGGCCAAGCTGTGGGTCAAAGCTCAAAGGTTCTCCATTAGCATTTAGTTAACTCATTAGTCACCTCAGTTACACCCTTTTGCATCAGACCCCACTTTCATCAGACCTTCACCCCCATTGGGACCTCCTCCATCAGACCTTCACCCTCCACCTCCCTCAGACCTCTTTTAACAGCTCCTCCACTGCCATCAGACTTCCTTCTCCAACAGCCCTTTCCCCCACCACACCCCCCAGCACAGACAGACCCTCCTCCTATTGTGTATCATTTCACAGCCCAAGAGACTCTGTGTCAGGAAGATCCAGGCCAAGGCGAGGCCTCCCAGAGACCCAGGCAGAACCACAGCCTGTAAAGGATGACCACTCTGAGGAACCCCATGAATGTTTGGACTTCTCAGGTATATTCAGAAACCCACAAGGCTTTCCTCCCCTGTCCCTCAGGAGAGAGAGGGAGAGACCCTGGTGAGTGCTACATGAGGAAATGTCCGCCATCCCCTCCACCCACAGGAGACAGGACTATTCATCTGTGGACTGGACTCTCCAGAACCCTGAATTTTGTCCTCACAGCTGACACTGCCTGTCGTTGAGACTTCGTGACTGAGGTAAAGTGTGAAAGAGCTGCCTGGTCCTGGGCTCAGCACCTGGGGTTTCTGAGATTTTTTCTCAGCAGTCATCAGTGGAAGTTGGCAAGCTGATGTCAGAAGTGATGGATGACACCCGGTGGGGGTGGGGGTGGGGAGCCCCACCTCAGCATCTCTCTGGACACAGAACCAGTGCTCAAGGATGGCCTGTCACATGAACTGAGCCACACAGGGGAAGCAGCACTGCAAACCACTTCAGTGCCAGGAAAATTTTATTGCTCAAAGTCAGCTAGCCATGCAGATTCCCGGTTGTCATTTTTACTACCCTCTCCCCCAAGAATATGCAACAAATCGAAAGACTCATTTCCCCAAATGATCTGTGTAAGTGACAGTTGCACTCAACATAAGTAAGCATATTAATTAAAAGCTACAACCCTGTTATGATCCTATATTCATCAGGGAGAACACTATTACCTCAGGTGATAACTGTGTAACCAATTCCAGTCTTTCAAACCCGAATCAACAAAGAAGCGGGACCCGTTAGCATGGTACGTACCTCCCCCACCCCTTCCCTGCTTCTTTGTGATGTCATGGGAAAAAAAAAAATCACACCTTCCTCTTCACGGTATTCCATGAAAAATGTCCATGGATGTGCTGGGAGACATGCAAGGGTAATACATACACATCATATGACTGCGACTCGTTAGAAAGCTTCCTGTATTCACCTAGGTTGTCTTAAGTCACTGCCACGCAATTGAAAGCCACATGCTGCTAAAGAGAGCCGAGTTAGCATTGTCTGTGTGTGGAAAACGACACTCGGAGAGTTTATCAGATGGATCCATTCGTGAACAAGCATCACAGGCGCTGGACAATGTCTGTGAGGATGTCACTGTCAGAGAACAGGGGCTACATGAGCAGCTTGGATGTCAAAGTTTGGAAGGCCGTGGTAATTGGGGCCGTGTTTGTGTTGGGTTTGAGGAAGAAGGCCACTCCAGGGCTCTGCCACATCTTCAGCAGGCCCTTCACCAGCCTGGTGGGTGGTACTCTGTGTCTTCAGGCTCTTGGGGGCAGACAGAGGTTTGCCATCATCGTAGGGTCTCATCCCCAAGTGCAGACACAACACCGTCCAGAGTTGGACTCCTGTCAGTGTTTGATGAATTAGCCACTGGACCTTATTGACAGGGTGCTCTGTGTGGGGAAGGCGGTCACAGGATCAGTCTACAGGAGGAAAAGGAGTTCACAGAGGGGCCCTCTTTGTCCTCAAGTTCTGCAGCCACAGATCCACCAACCAGAAATCAAAGTGTTCTGGTGAAGAGCACCACTTCTTGCAAAGAACCTGGGTTCAATTCCCAGCATCCACATGGGGGCTCGCCACTTCCCCAGGCACCAGGCATGCTTGTGGTACACAGACATACATGCAGATGGAGCACTCATGTAAATAAAATAAATCTTAGCCGGCAGTGGTGGCGCACGCCTTTAATCCCAGCACTTGGGAGGCAGAGGCAGGCAGATTTCTGAGTTCGAGGCCAGCCTGGTCTACAGAGTGAGTTCCAAGACAGCCAGGGCTACACAGAGAAATCCTGTCTCAAAAAAAAAAAACAAAAAACAAAAAACTTAAATAAATAAAGTGTCCCTGAATCTGGTGAGATGGCTCAGTGGGGAAAGGTACTTGTCACCAAGCCTGATGACTGGAGCTCAATCCCTGGGACCCACATGGTGGAAAGAGAAAAACCAATTCCTGTATGTGGTCTTCTGATCCCCACTCCCCTGACACACAAACACACTGTTCAAATAAACTAATCAAAAAGAATCTAAGTTGTTTGCTCCAAACACGGACAGACTTTTCTGGTTGTTATTACTCAAGCAATACATTGTGGTGATTATGTAGCATTGCCCCTGGGTGAGCTCTCCTAATTCAGAAAGAGGTGGTTTGAAGCATCTAGGAGGGTGTGTGTGGTCCATATGCAGACACTGCCCTCTGTGGGAGCAAACTAGACACCCCCCCCAAAAAAACCAAAACAACAACAACAAAAAAAAAACCAGTGTGACTGACAATTTCACAACCGAAGACCTTCGATTTAACTCATCAATGCTGGCTGGAACATTGTGGTAACACAGTGGACCCAGCTGGACTCCTGGGACATGAAGGACTGTCCCAGCAAACATAGGCCTTCATAGACGAAGCTGGGAACCATCCCTGGGTACGAAGCTCAACGCACCACCTCTGGCTTTTTGGGACCATGGTGTAAATGGCAGAACTCTTTGCTGATCTGTAAATGGTTCCTGTTCCCTCTCTGACTGCTCTCAGCCACTTTGGGGAAGGAGAGGTTTGTCAGCTACAGATCTACCCCTTGCCAAGCCCATTCCGCCATTTCCACAGGTATTAGAGGCAGGACGTGATGTCATACATGCTTGCTCTTACCCATCTCCCCATCAGCTGGGTCTCCTACTGAGAGAACACCTGGTAACTGAAGTCATCAGTCTGGATTTGAAGATTGTATTTCTGCTTCACTCTCTGGTAACGCAAGATCAGAAGGGTTGCAGCCCCCGCTACCACCATAAGTGCAGCTGCCACAAGGAGAATGATGTAACCGGTCCCCAGGACTGGCTTTGTACATGCCTGGGCACCTGTGGGTAAGAGAAGTGCCAGGGTCAGGGGAATCATGCATCTGTGGCTGGCACCTGGCCCAGACACTGTGTAGCAAAAGATGTGCTGGGGGGGGGGATCTGAAGTGCTCAATCACTATTTCTGAGCAGCTTGCTCAGGATTTGTTTTGAGGCCCTCAAGACAAAGGCCTGTGTGTACCTGTGGGTCAGCAAGGGAGGCAGGGGTCCCCATTCAGTGAGAGCAGCTCAGACTGTAAGCATGCTAGGTGAGGCTTCTACCCAGAGGTAGAGCTCTGTGGTCCCCTCACAGCTAGAGAGCCAGCCAGCTCCTCATGGGGAGGGAGTGGGGGGATTACTACCCACATCAGAAGCCAGCCCCAGCCAAAGCCAGGAGAGTTCCCCAGAGAATGGGGGAAGGGGAGGAGGGATGTCTTTTAATGGTTGTTTGCACACCATGATCATAGCAGCGTTGCTCATAATAAGTGAAAACATGGCCCCAACATCCATCAGTATGAGAATGGAAAGGCTCCCTGTGACCAGGACACACAATGGAGTGGTTTGTTTGATTTTGCCTGTTTAGTTGGGTTTTGAGATACAGTCTCACGCTGTAGCACAAGCTGGCCTGGGCTATCACTGTATAACACCAGTCTCAGCAATCCTCCTGTCCCAGTCTTCCATGTGGTAGGGCTATGGGCATGAGCCCCACTGTGTCCAGCTTACATGATGAAATATTATCAAGCCACAAAAAGGAACAGAGCTCTGATGTCACACTGCCACTCTGATGTCACACCGCCATGTAGGAGACAATATAAGGGAGTCACAGAGGGACCATGGTTAGTGAGACCAATTCATAAGAACTCTAGAACAGGCAAAGCAGAGGCAGACAGAAGTCTGTCAGTCTGGAGCCCAGGGGAGAGGCTGGTGTGGGGCAGGATGGATGCTTCCATACTGTCAGAGCTGGGAGAGACGGCTCAAAAGGAAAGAGCCCTTGCAGGAACCATAGGGACCTGAATTCAAATTCCCAGAACCCACATAAAGGCTACAGACCTGGACTCCTAGTGCTGTAGGGGTGGAGGCAGGAGGATGGCTGGGACTGGCTGCCCTCAAAGCTCTAGGACTAATGAGTGACCTTGCCTCAAGAGACTAACACAGAGAATGACAGAGCAGGACATTGATGCTCTCATCTGGAGATGTACACACATGCCTCACATGTAGGAAAAAAATTCAAGCCTCCAGCCAGCCCCTGGCCTGCCCTCCAGTGGCCTGGCCCCATAAATGCTTTGTGCCCAAGAGGGACCCATTATTAAAGGCATCGATAAAAGAGATCATGGATGGACCCCAGCTATGTTCATCCTCCAACCCCTCCATCATTCGTATACCCGGAAGGTCTGGTTAGGAAATGGCCTGGGTAGCCTATAGCACTCAAATCCCCTTCCCCTCCCCCATGGGACTTCCGGGCCCCACTGTGGACACCGTGCTGTCTTCTAGGAGGTGACCCAGAGGTGTTGCTCTCAGCACAGTTGCCCCACGGTGGTCCTGAAGTTCCCTTTGGGCCACTTAGACAAAGAGCTTCAACCAGAAAACATTGTTACCTGGACATGCTGGGGTAGGGTACCACCCCCTAGCTGCAACTGTGTAAGTTCCCCAGGAATGTGGGTTCCCCTGCCTGGTCTGTCATCTTCCTAGGGACACAGAATAGCTGGCCCTAGAACCCATCCTCCAGGGCCCTCCAGGAAGAGGCTCTTCCAAGCACAGTCAGGGTATGGGAGTTGAGTATGTTAAGGCGGAGGCAGGAGACTGGTTCTGATGGCACTGTGGAACAGACTGTGACAGCCCAGACTGTCAGCCCTTAAGAACAACAAGCCCCTGTCCTGATGCTGCCTGTACAGTTGGATCCTTATCACCACTGACAAGGTGGCTAACTCAGCATGGCTCAGGGTGGGGTTTGCAGGCCAGGCTGTCTCCTGACTGGGTCCAAAGCAGGTAACCCTGAAATGGAGAGCAAGCTCTCAGAAATGCTTGTGCAAATTTGACACAGTGAGTGTGTCCCCTGGCGTGGGGCCTCTGTCTGTTCACATGAGGCTCCAAACATCACAATGTGGCCTGTGTGGGTCCTGCAGTCAGACCCTATCTGTCTATGAAGCAGGAAGAAGTTTTCTAAGTGCTGAGACACTGGACATATAGAACGCTCCTACCTGCAGAGTGGAAAATGAAGACAACCTGCTAGCTCTCAGCACATACATGACCAACCCATACTGACCCTCCCACAAACTACAGGTAAAGTTCTTAAACAATAGGGACACCCCCAACCCCACTATACGCACAGCCCCAACATAGCAGAAGCATGCAGAGTAGAAGCAAGCCCTCCTGGTACTGGGAATCCCAGCTCAGATAATCATGAAGGCCCGCTGGCCACGGTAACTGTCCCGGACATTTGCACACACCCTGGGCATCTCACACGACCCATGTCTTTGCCCAATGATGCAAAATAAGCAGGTTGAAGAATTGACTACTGAAGCAATGGCCACAGGAGACTCCCAAACTGGCCTGGAAGCACATGGCACATACGCAAGAAGGCTGTGTTTCCCTACAATCACTGACACAGGAAACGTGTAGAAATTTGTCCCCCGTGAATAGATACATTAAAGGCCAAATCCACGAACTGCAGGACTCCTCTGGAGGCAGGGCCACTGCAGAGGGGACTAGTGAAGATACAGCCACACTGGAGGGGCTTAGCCCTCACACGGTAGGACTAGTTTTCATATAAGTTTGCTGCAGTGAGATGCAGCTACGGGCTGGGGAACCCAAAGATGGACCACAGCCTGCGGAACATGGAAGAGGCTGGATGGATGCTTGGCAGCAGGTTTCAGAGGGAGCAGGTCTGACCACACCCACATCTCAGGCTTCTGGTTCTCAGAACTGTGAGGGAACACAACTCTGTGGTCCTACAGCACCAAATCTGTTGTGTTTTGCCACCACAGCTCAGGCTACTTATGTTACTTATGCACATGGTAGAGTGGGAGGGGGAAGAGGAGGAGGAGGAGGAGGAAAAAGAGGAGGAGGAAAAGGAGGAGGAGGAAGAAGAGGAGGAGGAAGAAGAGGAGGAGGAGGAAGAGGAGCAGCAGCAGGAGGAGGAGCAGCAGGAGGAGGAGGAGGAGGAAGGAGGAGGAGGAAAAGGAGGAGACTTTTCCACAAAGGTGGCCCCGACCCTTGGGGACAAAGACAAGTAGAAGATTACAAACAGCCAGCTCTGCCTCTTGAGATCCTAGTCACTGCAGTTCAGTTCCAGCCACATGAACACATACATTCTCTCAGATCTCAAGGTGAAGCTCATGCTTCCCTGAAGGCACAGTGACGTTGACAGTGGGGATAGAGGCCAGACCCTGAAGGAACGCGTCTGCTGACCTCTCCTTGTTCCTGGAGGCTCCCACAGTGCTTCTGCTAATACTCCTTCTGCAACAGAGCAGCCCTCACCAACTGGAAGTCCATGTGCTGAGAGGGTCTTTTCTGCTCATTTGTTTGAGAATGTTGTGGAAATAATAGCCACAAGACAACAAGAAGGCAGGTAAGGAGAAGAAAGGTGACAGAGAGCTCTGGAGACACATCAGTCACTTTCTTGCTAGAATGTTCTCTGCACTGGCCTAGCGTAGACCTCCCTCTGCTTGTTACAAATGGCAACAATCAACTCTTATCCAGAAGCTTCCACAGGCCATGCTCTGAAGTAGAAAATAATATCCCCATTTCACATTGGGAGAAACAGACATGAGAGCTAGTGTGTTCAGCATCCCAAAAGTATCAACATTGACCAGGTTTTGAGACTCACAAATTAGGGACTCTCAGAGGACCTATAGTCCACACTAGATACGACCTTGGGAGGTCGGTAGGGCAATTTGCTCTAACTGCAACCTTCTATAGAAAAACCGAGGTTCCTGACACCTAGTGGATGGAGGGAGAGAAGCCTGTCTCTTTAGTCCATCTGTCTGTCCGTATGCAGGTATAGTAAATATATGATATATGATGGATGGATGGATCGGCGGATAGATGACTGCTGGACAGATGGACATGTGTATGAATGGATTAGTGAAGATTAAATCCATCCACGAATGGCGGATATATGGATACATTGACAGATGGTAAATGAATTGATGGTAGATACAGGAGGAACAGAGGATTCATGGACGGACAGCTGGTAGTGGGTAGAGTCAATATCACAAAGACCACACAGCTTAGGCAGTAGCTTAGGATTGAACTCAGGTCTACTATCTAAGCCCAATGCCTCTCACTCTTGACATTCCTCTGATATCTGTGAACGAATGAATGAGATATTCTACTAATAAGAGCACATGACATGTATATACTATCTTAGTGCGGCCCCAGGTCGACCAGTTCTCCATAGCAATTTAAGAGGAGGAGGAGTTGAGAAAAAGACATGCGGTTCCTGAACTGAGGCCAGCGATTACCTGAGGATCCCCACCTGGTTCTCAGAACCTAGGTCAGCAGTCATTTGTGGACCCCACCTGGGTCTGGAGTGCTCTTGGGTCAGTGGCTGTGTGTGTGTGTGTGTGTGTGTGTGTGTGTGTGTGTGTGTGTGTGT
>JADRCH010000196.1:565508-579471 GCA_019843965.1 Rhynchomys soricoides | reverse complement strand
TATATGTGCATGTACATGTTTATACATGTATATGTGTGTGTGTATATAAATGTATACGTGCATTGTAGGCGTGTATGTGTGTGTGGTACGTGTACGTATGGAATATGTGTTTGTGTGATGCAGCAGAAAACTAAACCATGGGGGGGGCAAATAAGAACAAAGCAGAACAATAAACACATATGAAAATGTCACCATGACACTCACTTCTTTGCATGCCAACCAAAAAGTTGACAACAGAAAGCCAGGAAGAATACATGTGGCCTGAATCAACACACCAAAAAGGTGCCACTCCCTGTCCTGGGACCTCCCTCTAAGCTGCATGATTCTGAGCGCGCGCACACACACACACACACACACACACACACACACACACACACACACACTGTGTTCCCATGCATGGGGCAGCTCCTCTACCAAGCAGGAAAGCCCCTCCCCCGGAAAGCAGAAGATGGAACCAGCGCTTACTATCCGGCATGAGTTCCTGGGGTTCTCCATGCACACTCTCAGCTTGCAGTGCAGGTAGACGATGGAGTTGTTGACGAAGGAGAAGATTCTCAGCTTGAACTGGGCCTTGCTGGAGTTGCCATTCTGGATCACGCTGGTGTAGGTGTTGGGAACAGGGCAGCTGAGGGAAGGAACCTTAAGTTGGTTGTTTTCCTGACTGCTGCTAAGGCACGATTCTTGTGAACACCTGCCTTCCACAGGCATCCTATAGCTTCTATAGAAGTCTCGAGCTGCTGCCCAAACCCAGACCACTCAGAGTTTGCCTGGAAATTCCAAGGGGTCCTGGCAATGGGGCTGGGCAAGGGGGTGTGGCCTCTACCTGTTGTTGATGAAGCCAAAGGTGACAGGGTCCTTGGCATTGCTGGTGGGGGTGGCCCAGCACTCAGTGAGCACGACCTTCAGACTGCTCTTCTGCCTGTGAAGCCCCACCTCAATCTTGATCTCATCGCTGGCGGACACGCTGTAATTCTGAGGTATGGGAGAATCGCCAATGAACAACTGCATTTCTGTGACAAAATTTCCGGTACCGTGGAGGTCTTCAATGATGGTGTAGACCCTGCAGGGAGGGGGGTTTGGGGGGGAGAGGCTCTGAGAAACCTGCTCTATGCAGTCCTTTCTTCCAGTTCCTCCCAGACAAAGGTGATTCTGGGGAGGCACAGAAGTCAAGGAAGACCTGCAGGTGACAAGAGGCGATGCATGCACAGCTGGCTGCGGCAAGGAGCCGACTGCTCTTTGTGTGGGAGGTTGCCCTAGATGGAGATTGTGGGTCTGAGGAGCCGGAGGCTGCTGCCTAGAAGCTGTTCCTCCCAGCGGATTGGCCACAGAGAGGGTATTTGGTCTTCTCTAGTTAATCTTACAAAGGACTAAGGACAGAAATGGGGGAAGCTGGCAGTTAGCACAAGTCCTGTCCACTTGTGTAGTCAGACTCAAGAAAGCCCTCGGAGGAGGAAGATTGATGCCCTGAAGGGCCTTCAGGGCAGAGGTGCTAGAGGGAGTCCCCCACTCACCCCCACTGTGGAGTGTAGCCCGAGGAAGTCAGAAGGTCATTCTGGAAGGCACATTGGATGGGACTGTGGATCTGCAAGTGGTGGATGACACCCTCTGGGGACAGGTCATTCCTCAGCGTGGTCTTCACCACTGTGGTGGTCATGTTCTAAGCACAAACAGATGGGATTTAAGTGATCTCCTGGGCCCGAGGGGGCCCCGGGTCCCAACTGCAGCTAGATTCCAGGGACTGTAGGGTTATCCCCAGAAGTGTAGAAATCCTGACAAGTGTCCCCGATGTCACCTGCTACAGATTTGTCCCCTGATGTCACCTGCTGAAGATTTTCATGTTAGGCATTGGTGTCTACCTCTCTCTAGCTCCTATCCTACTTACGAAAAGGAGACCAGCCTGCCAATCACGTATACGGTACCATACGTCCTTGGATCAACCTGTATCTGACCATGTCATATCGTGTTTAATCAAGGGTGTTCCCTTTTCTCTTAGAATTCCCAACAGGCAGCTGGTCTGAACTGCCAAATTAGATATTTGCCTCCAAGAAAAGAGGCGATGCTAACCCTCCATCTGCTGGCTCCTGCATTCTGTCCCCGTGAAGAGGTGCTGACTCGTGGAGAACAGTCTGGCATGCAGAGATGCAGAGGATACTTGAGCGCATGCTACAGCTACTGGTCTTACAGTTGGCATCCTAGCGAATGTTCCTTAGACACAGGAGCTCATGAGGGGCTGCTGGGGCTGTGTTGAGCCCCTCACAGTGGCTGCTCATTTGTGGGCACCTAGGAGGTTTTAGGAAGTGGGGCCTTGGGGTGGGGATGGGGCCTCATGGAGCACTTGGATCTTAGTACATGCTGACGTGCATTCTCTCTCTCTCTCTCTCTCTCTCTCTCTCTCTCTCTCTCTCTCCTTTTTCTCTCTCCCCAATCTTGCTTACCCTATCCCCCTCTTTTCTCCTCATCTCTCCCCTCCCCTTTTCTCTCTCCCCTCCTCTCTTTCTTCCTCCTCTCCCTCTCTGCTCCTCCCCCTTTCTGCCGCCCCCCTTTCTGGCCACCATGAATCGAGCAGCTTTGCTCCACCATGTTCCTCTGCCCAGAGCAATGGAGTCAAGCAACCATGGACTGAAACCTCTGAGTGTGAGCTAAAACAAACTTTTCACTCTCTTAAGTTGATTTGCCTTGGATGTTTTGTCACAGTGACAGAAACCAGACTGGCACACATGTATACATGCCTATGCAAAATGTGTATTCACACATGCATAGACATACACACTCATGCACACACATGTTCCCACCTTTCCTATCTTGTCTTTCCATCCTGCTTGGGCAGAGAGGACTCTTTAACCCTGACCCTGGCCAACCCCAGACCCTTTGCACCAGAAGAATTCTGCAGTGTGGGTCTTGCACCTACCTCAGGATTCCAGGGCGCCAACTATGACAATGTGAGCCTGTCTGACTTCCTCTTCTGGGGTCTTTGGCTTAGAGGTCAGAGGCCCAGCAGTGAAGAGCCTTCCTGGTCTCTCTACCAGGTGCAAACTCTCCCCATGCTGAGGTCCCTCCCAGTGGGTGGCTCGCAGCCAAGTGTACTTACACTCTGTACAAGGGTCCCACACTCGCCCCAACCGGCCACCAGGAACACATGTGTGCTGTTGCTTCTGCTCACGTTGCAGGACGGCTCTCCCAGGTACAGGGAGGCCTCAGGTATGACCTCCTGCTGCAGAAAGCGCTTCTGGATGGCAATGACCACCACTTCGATTTCGCAGGATACACTAACAGCATCTGTCAGGTTCAACCGCAGGGGTAGGTCCTGGGGTATGGAGGTGGCATCTGGCACAGGGACACCCCTAGTTCCTGCTGGGGTCTGGGCTGTGTTGCCAGAAGAGCCACCTGCAGGTTCCAAAGAGACAAAGGCTCAGGATGAGGCTGTTTGGGGCTTGGAGGGACAGAGTAGACATCTGTGATCTATGGCAGCCATACCCAGGAGCTGCCAGCTCCAGCCACAGTGCCCCCACACTTAGTACAGAGCAGGCTACTCGGCTTTCTTTGGTCCTCAAGTGCCATGGATGTGCTAGGCATGAATGAGCAAGTAACCTGCCCCAGAGGCTCTGAAACCTATCTCTAAGTAGAGTCCTAAGGTGTCTGTCCCCTCAGGAGCCTATTCCCCTTGCTCCTGCTCTGGCTTTCTTCTTGCCCCAAAACTCATACCTTTGCAACATCTAGGGAACTCTGGAAAGGTCTCCCATGTAGATGTCACCCACATTCCTGGGCAGTATGTCTCTCTCTACCACCCATTTCTACAGGCTCCCCAGTTTCAGCCAGTCTCGATTGTATGCTTGTACCCACACTGGCAGGTGCTGGCTTAGCTGTCCCTGAGGGCCAGCTCCAACATGACTTGACCTTCTCTGTACTCCACTTCCCTCAGGCAAAGCAGGTCTCCTGTCCCAGACACTGTTTACTTACAGAGGTGGTTTTCTCTCTCCCCTGGACACATTTGAAAGAAGAGGGAGGGCCAGGTACACACAGATACCACACACACACACACACACACACACACACACAGACTCTACGCACACATACACACATACACACACGCACACATACACCCTACACACATACGCACACGAGCAGTACATACAAACACATACATGCACACATATGCACATTATATGCACACACACAATACACCACACAAAATACATACACAATACATACCTTACATGTATCATATACACCCTCCATGTATGGACATGCAAATACACACACACATGCATACACATGCACATACACATGTGTGCGCATGTACACACACATGCACATGTGCACATGCACATACAGGAAACTTGTGTCGGTCATAAAAAATTAGACTGACTTCCTTTGGATGAAGGCCTTATTTTCTTAGGAATGAGCATCCTTAGGAGAGATAATGAGACGGTTCCAGAAAAGGCTTATGAGACTTACCATCACAGGATCTTTCAGAATATTCCACCTGTGTGTCAGGTCCTCCCCCGTCACAGCTACATGTAAAAGACCCGAAGGTGTTCCTGCATGTCCCAGGGGCACAGTCATCCTCTTTCATGTCACACTCATTGTAATCTGAAAAGCATTGAGAGAAGATCAGAAGCCATGATGGACTAGGGAGTGGCCCTGAGGTGGGCAGTGCTGTCAGCTGCATGCACAGTCCTGCTGGGACAGCACATCTCAGGAGGCAAGTTAGAAACATATCCAGACATCAGGCCACAGGAATGTCCGTGAGACTCTTCAGTGTGGGTGGGAGTTGCTATGGGAATGAGGAGCCAGGGCTATTCAGCTATGAGACAGGGATGGGATTCCCATGGAGCTGAACCCACTCCAGCCCACTGTCAGAGCCAGGAGATGCACGGTCATACATTTCCTTCTGGTCTTTACAAAGCAGACTCCAGAGCCGTGGCTGTGGCTCAGTGGTAGCATACTTACCTAGCAGGCACACGCATATTCACATGCACACTCTCACATAGGTGCATACACATATGTGCCTGCTCAGCACATATATCCATATATGTGTACTCACATGTGCCACCCCACTGTAACTCAGCATATCACCTTCCAGCACCTTATACCTCAACAAACCCGTTCGTAGGTGACAACAGCCTACTGTGTGGAAGGAATTCAGCATACCCCTTAGCCCAGACTATCGGTCATTTCCAATTACTTTGCTTTGGGAGATGCTCTGACAATAGCTATCCTTGTATTAGCTGTGGTCTGAACTGAGGTCCCTTTTCTCAGGACCAAGTCCCAGAATGAACTGCCAAGCCAATGAGGAAGATGCTGTGGACCACTGACACCTATCACTGCCTTGGTTTCCAAAGAAAGTGAGGAAATCCTACCTCATCAGCCCACTCCGCAGACTCCACAGCACCAGCCCACCATACTTTGTTAGGATCCACACTGCTCTCACAGAGAATCTGGGAGCTGGCTTGCTTTAACTCAGTTTTGTTTATACTAGTTTTTTCTTTTGCAATCTGGACAAAGGGAGCCATGTCCTCTGTGAGCACATGACTTGTACTGCTTTAGGGTTTTATCTGTTAGTGTCCTGTGCACACTGGGCTGTCAGGCTCGGTATTTGTCCTCTCTGTGTGGTCTCATTCTGCACCCAGGCTGTTAACTCTTCACTACTTTGTTGGGGAAAGTTTTCTTCTATCATTTCTACAATAGTGACTTTACTCTGCTTGACAGGAGGCTTGATATTTTTAGGTGATTCAAGTATTGCAGTCCTTTCCTCTGAAAACCTGAGTTTACTGAGGGAATTCTTCTCATTCTTCAAATTAAAAAACACATTCAATTTAAAGTCCTCATAGAAGAAGAAGAAGAAGAAGAAGAAGAAGAAGAAGAAGAAGAAGAAGAAGAAGAAGAAGAGGTCGACGATGACGATGACAACAACAACGTCTGGAGGCAGAGGCAAGTATATCTCTGTGAATGTGAGGGCAGCCAGGTCTACAGAATGAGTTCCAGCCCAACCAAGGCTATATAGTGAGACCCTGACTCAATAAAATATACGAGCCAATTGTCATTTTTCTTCACATCTGAGGAGGGAAGAGTCTAAACTGCCCATCTCTCCCTGCTTTCTTCACTGGTACTTTTGCTAAGATCTCTGTGGACTCTCCCTGGATAGTCTGACCTACTTGTTCTCAGCCCATCAAAACCTCGGGTGGCAGGGGGAGGGACATCCCTGAGACTTTTAGAAGTCTTCGATTTTTAACACTAATATCATGGTAGGAGTAAGAAAGACAAGGAATCTACTCCATGCTTCAGACCGTTCCTGGGAATCCCCACGAGGAGGCTCAGAGCACGGCTTCCTAACCAAGAGTTACACAGCTGACTTTGACTAGAGCAGATCAACGTCGAACCCAGCCCCGGCATACCTTGTATAAAGGTTTTGCCTCTGACCACCTCCAGCATCGATGTGTTCTGTAGGGCAGTGAGAAAGCCAGCAGACACCTCCCTGACATCCAGGTCTGCAGTCATTAGCAAATTAAACTCCACCACAACGCTGCCATTTGTGATGTTGATGATGTCCACGCGGATCCTGCCCTCGTCCATGTGCTGACGCAGCGTGGCTGGCAGAGAGTCCCGCACCTTCGAGAAACAGGCTGTGTGAGAAGGGCTGCCTGCTGAGGTCACAGGCCGTTTAGCCTAAGAATAGATACTCCTGGTATTCTGCCTGGCAGGTTTGTGGCAAAGAAGGTCCAAGTCTCAAATCAGTTCTTGGCCCTTGTAACCCAGCCCAAATGCCTGCGGGTGTTGATGATGCCCAGAAGAGCCCTCTCTTCCCTACAAGCAGACAACAGCTGCAGACAGCTGCCTTTGAAGTGAACAGGGGGCAATGCCAGCAGAACCCGGTCCATACAGGCCTGTAACACAGACGCTCCCAACAGCAGTTAACAGTCGCCTGCTCTTAGCTCAGAGGTAGGGCAAGCAGGAGGCTGAGTGGTCCTGAGGAGAAGACCACCTACTCCCTTTGCTTTTCCAGAATGTTTCTTTGCCTCTAATGCTTCAGAGCATATCCTCACTCTGAATTCCACCACTCTTCTTCCTCTCCACCTGTTCCCAGGCTACTTCTGAATGAGTTTCTCCAGCAGCCAGCCCTATCAGGACACACACACAGTTCCTGCCTCCGAAAGGCTTGTTTTTGTTCCTTTGTTTTAGAGCACAGTCACACGACACAGGCTGCATCATTCTGATCCAGCCCAACATAGTTAAAGACACATGGTCTTATAATGAGTCTTAACAGTCCATGTGATTCAAATTACCCTGGATGCTTCTCAGCCCTTCGAGTTTCCTCAGTTGAGAATTCTCTGTTTAGCTCTGTTCCCCATTTTTTGATAAGGTTATTTGGTTCTCTGGAGTCTAACTTCTTGAGTTCTTTGTATATATTGAATATTAGTCCTCTATTGGACGTAGGATTGGTAAAGGTCTTTTTCCCAATCTGTTGGTTGCCATTTCGTCCTATTGACAGTGTCCTTTGCCTTACAGAAGCTTTGCAATTTCATGAGGTCCCATTTATCGATTCTTGATCTTAGAGCATAACCCATTGGTGTTCTGTTCAGGAACTTTTCCCCTGTGCCCATGTGTTCCAGACTTTTCCCCACTTTCTCTTCTATTAGATTCAGTGTATCAAGTTTTATGGGGAGGTCCTGAGCGTGAGGTCCCAGATGGAGGAGTTGGAGAAGGGACTGAAGGAGCTGAGGGAGTTTGCAGTTCCATGGAGGGAGTAACAGAGTCAACTGGCCTGACCTCTCGATGCTCCCGGAGACTGGGCCACCAACCAAAGAATACACATGGAGGGACCCATGGTTCGGGCCACATATGTGGCAGAGGAGGGCCTTGATGGCCATCAGTGGGAGGAGGGTGTTAGATGCCCCAGTATAAGGGAATGCCAAGGAGGGAAGACAGGGAGTGAGTGGGTGTGTAAGGGAGCACTCTCATAGAGGCAGGGGAGGAGGAGGGGATGGGGGGTTTCCCAAGGGGAGACCTGGGAAGGGGAAAACATTTGAAATGTAAATAATCAAAAAAAAAAAAAAACAAAAACCAACCAAACAAACAAATTACCCTGGAAAGAGCACCTCCAGGGACTGTCAGAGAAACCCAGGAGAGGTAGTGTCCCATGGCATGAGCTCCTGGACTCCCTTTTCCTCCTCTGGGATACCCAAAGCAGAGAACCCCATTATCCCCCATCAGAGGCTGGGTATGACCACCCTCACCCCTGCCATCTTTGGGTAGTTCAGTCCTGAGTATCATCACCCCCACCCTTACAGACTTTGGGGGGCTCAGTCAGACAACCACTGTGCTTATCACAGGGACTCCTGCTCCTCAACTTCCTCCCCTGATATCCTTAGATCTGCCAAAGCATTGGGACCACTGAAATGTCAGCATTTCAAAGCAATCTCCAGGCAAAGCTCTAGACCCTGACTGGAAACAATGAGACATTAGCCCACCACTTCCAGAGCGGGCTTGGTATCTTGGATGTGTATATGGTACATGATCGTTTTCTGCTCTGAGACACTAGACAGGTAAAGCAACTGTGTTAAAACAAACAAACAAACAAACAAACAAAACAAAACAAAACTGGCCAAGGAGGAAATGGTTTTAAAGGGAAAGGTTAGTCTAGAACCTTGGGATGGAGCCTGTACTACTGTAGTTGACCATCAAAGTGGGGAAGGGGCTCACTATCTGTTGTTGCTGATACAATCATCATTTGCTAAAGAGAGGTGATGCATGTTATCCATCATCTCTGAGGACACTTGGATCCAGGCACTTGGAGAGTTGAGAAATCCAGGATAAGGAAAGCAGGTCTCAGAACCTCTGGAGCCATACTGGCACAGCTCCTGAGACTGCATGGTCCACTCCGCCAGGGAGCAGCACCCTTTGGCTTCTGGACATACCAGCGTGTTAATCAGAACCAACACTAGGTGGCACTGTCCAGCCCTCCCGTTAAAACTCAAACTCCCTGGCTAGGTTGAAATTTCCACCAGATAAATGAGATCACTGGATTATGCAATCTAGGGCTGGGGCTGGGGGCTGGGCAGAGGGGGAAGTAACTTGGAATAGGTACAGGGTTTCCACTGGGGGTAATTAAACATTCTGAAATTAGATGGGAGTGGTAGCTGCAGATATTTGCAAACAATATAAACCACTGGATTTTACCCTTAAGACTGTCAATTCCGGGCAGAGGTGGTGCACGCCTTTAATCCCAGCACTCAGGAGGCAGAGGCAGGAGGATCTCTGAGTTGGAGGCCAGCCTGGTCTACAGAGTGAGTTCCAGGACAGCCAGGGCTACACAGAGAAACCCTGTCTCGAAAAACCAAAAAACAAAACAAAACAAAACAAAAAAACCTGTCACACTATCTGATATGGAGCACACAACTTTTAAATATTCATTTATGCGTGTGTATGTGTGTGTGTACGCGCATGCCCACATGCATTCAGTGAATACATATTACAGGAGACTGAACCTAAGGTCTGGTGAATTCTAGGTAAACATTGTAACACACTTAGCTTTCTACTTTATACATTTCGAAGCAAGTACCACTAAGTCATTCAGGCTAGCCTTGAGCTCTCTCTATAGCACAGACAAGCCTTGAACTTGGGATCCTCCTGCCTCAGCTTCTTGAGTTGCTGGGATTAAGGATCTGTACCATCAAAACCCCAATTAAGCACTTTGTAAAATATAGATAGGGCTTTCTGCTCCACAGGGAACATAAGCATGATGTTTGGGGGTAACGACTTCTGCCTCCAGGCAGTTCAGGATGCTCAAACCTGCTGGAGTCTGGCCCAGCTTCCTCCAGAAACAGGTAATCCACAAGACCCATGGGTCTTATTCCTAGTTAGAAGCATCTAGAATTCCCCTGCTTCCTTCCTTTATTCCTGGGGAGTAGGACTGGCCATGCTAACTCACCGTTCTGGAGAACAGCTGTACGAACTCTCGGTGCTCCCTGCTGCTGGCATTTCGGAAGGATTCTGAATACTGCATGCTCGGGATCCGGACTTTACCAGCAAGTTTCTGGACCACTGCAGGATGTAGCATGCATTAGGTCACAGACTGTCATTTCAGTGTCCCTGCTGGCTACAGGAGCATCAAAGCTGCTCTGGCTCCAAAGAAGGAATAGAGACTGCTTGTTGCCCACAGCCATGGCCCACCAGGCTCCAAAGGATGTGAAACAGCATGCAGCTGGCATCCCTTGAGGCTACACTGCAAGCCAGGTAGCTGGCTAGCAAACCAGGACAGTCTGAGAGGAAACAGGCACCAAGAGACAGTCAGACCCACAATGTTAACCAGATGTACCTCAATACAAGCCTCTACTCAGAGCCTATGCCTCACTGGGGGCCTTGTTTAGTCAGCTCCTTTCCTACCTCTCTGTGGTCTAAGGGTGGTCCCACTTTGACCTGGCCTATTCTCTGGGAGTCTTTGCCCTTTGAAACTTCTAGGAACCCAGTGGAACAATGAGCATGTTCCCAGTTGCATCCTGGCTTCTGACATATCTGCCCCTTCCCTGAATGTCTGTGGCATGCCTGCTCCATGTAAGGGGCCTGGGACATCAAATGAGCGTGACAAGTACAGCTCCCAAGAGAATCTTACTCAGTCCTAAGACAAGATGTAAAGCCATCCCACTACCGTTCCTGATGAGCCTCAGACCCCATGTTCTTGGGGGACACTGTTGTCCTTGTACCCAGGGGACAGAATTGTGGCCAGAGGCACACCCAACTTAATGGAAGAAGCTAGTTCAGCAGCAACAGTAGAAGCAGATATGGCACTCGACGTAAGGGCCACACACCCATGTGCAGCACCTTCCTTCTAGAAGGTGAAGGAGACCTTCAGAGGTCTCCTGGCTTGGCTCAGACTCAAGGGCTTTTCCTACCTGGCCATGCAAACACCACCAAACTCCCTTTTCTCCAGATGACCACGAGCTGTTTTGACCACACCCCAATAGGTCAGCTTAGGCACCACCCAAAGAATGCACCCCCCTCCCAACTTCTAGACACAGCACCCAGTGTGTGGGAAACTCCCTGAGATGTGAAGACCATCTACAGGATCACACACATAGGAAAGTTGTGAAAAGAGATGTCAAGAAGTAATGAAGAGGAAAAGGGGTTTTTATCTGACCACCATCTCCTCTCAAAGTGAGTCAGGTGCTTCTATCCTGAGAAAGGTATGGATACCCAGTACCCCACAGGCGGGCCCTCCTCTGTCCAGTCTTTCATGCTTGTCTGTTTGTCCAGAGATCCTTACCCGTCCGCACTTTCAGCTGTGTTCTGGCACCTTCTTTCCCACACACCTTAGCCACAATCTCCACCAGGTACAAGGTTCCGGGTTCCAGTCCTGACAATGTCACAGTATTGTTCTGGGTCTCCATAGTCGTGGCGGGGCCCCGAGGAGAGACCAACGTGAGGTAAAAGGCAGGGGAGAGGCGGATGTCTGCAGACCACTCGAGGGAGAAGCTGGTACTGGTCACTTTAGAGACTGTGACCTTTCCAATGGGTTTAGGAACTGGGAAGTGGGACAAAAAACCATTGACATGAACATCGATACCCCTGCATTGAAGGAGAGGAAAAGAGCTTCCAAAGGCCAATACTTACAAAGCGGGGATGGGGGGTGATTCTAGCCAATGATGCAGACTGTCATGACCCCCTCACAGAGACAGTACCCATGTGCACAGGACTTTGTGGGACCCTTAGCTTGGCTTCTTAGCAGAAACCCTGTGTTGTGACAACAGGAATTGGTTCCTAGGATATTTCGTTCCAGGGGATGGTTCATACCCGGCCTTGGGGTCCTAGGCTCAAACTACCCCTCCTCTACAGGATCTGGGTGGCTCCTTTACAAGGTGGTCTAGCCTAACCCCTTTGCAGATGTTCCAGGGGCAGCCATTGGCATTGCTGGTTCACGAGTCCCTCTGACGGAGAAGTCTCTGACTCCTGTGGGATAATCCTGGCTCACAGGGTCCTGGAGCCGTGCCTCAGAGGACACAAGGAAAGAGCTCACCCTTGATAGTGGCTCAGTTTGGGCAAAATCCACAGTGGAACCAGCATGGTAAGCTGACCAAGGGGGGAGAGGGTCCTGTCAGCTAGGCCTCATTAGCCTCAGCCCATATGCTGGTTGGAAGGGTCATTCATTCCTGGGTGTCCCCAAGACTTGGTGACAAGCTAAACCCTTTGTGTATGGCCTGGACCAGCTTGGGGTTGCAGTAGAGCCCTGATGTACAGATAGCTGACGTACACACGGGTGTGTTGAAGGCTGGAGGGCTTCAGGGCTGCATAACCACTGGAGGTTCAGTGTGGCTGGGGTGAGGGAGAGGGAGAGGGTTCCATGGGGTCAGCAGGAAAGCTGGGGTTTGGGAATCTGGGATGGTTTAACACTGGGAAGGATCAGGGTACAGTGCCACTTGGGATTATGGGATTGCTCCAGTACTAGGTGGGATACATACTCCCTAAAGTCCGCCATCCCTCCTGCCCATTTTCTCCCTCAACTGTCAAAGGCCAAGGGCTCATAGGAAGTAAAACAGGGAAGAGAACCAGGGATATAAAGGGAGCCTTTCTTCTCTCTGACTAGACCAGACACCAGCTGCCAAGGAGGACCACACTGTCCTGTGTCTGAGCCCACATATGTTTGAGATGAGAAAGCACAATCTGTGTAGCAAGTCTGACATCAGGGCTCACCCAGTCTGAGGTTCCAACTGGGGTCCCTGTCTCCAGATGACTCACCACAGGCAGGGGGCTCTGGAGCCACAGCAGTTGGGGCCGATGGCAGGCCTGGGAAAGAGGAAGGTCGAGGGTCTTCATTCTGCAGTCTTGTGGAGTTCAGAGGTGCCTCCCAAGTGGGACTGGGGTGCCACACAACATAGCCCGTGGGTCTAGCAGTCAGGAAGGGTGGATCTTTGGTGATGTGTTCCTGTGACTCTCTAGTGGTGTGCGGGTTCAGGGTCACGTTGGGCACCGCCACACCTTGTCCTGTGCTATTCCTATCCTGCCTGACTGTACTATTGCCATCTCTTCTAGATGGGGGCCCTGGGGTCCAGGTTTGGCCTCTTGCTGGGGTGCTCCTTGGGTGCTTGGAACTTGGTGACAAGGTGAGGGTCTCTGGGCCAAAGGTTGTTATTCCCATGCTGACAGCTGGGGTTGTGACCTTCGTTGTTACAGACAGTTCATCCCCTGTGGGGGTCACCATGTCACCTGCAAGATACATGCACTGTCAGATGCCAGAAACAGCCATCACAGTCTCCCCACAAGCAAGAGCCATCCCTAGAGAGAGACACTGCATTGCAGAAAGATACCCTCGACCCCTTGTGGGTCTGGAGAGATGACTTAGCAGCCAAGAGCACGTGCTTCTCTTCCAGATGACACAAGTTCGGCCCTCAGATTCAAAAGGCTGCTCACAATGTCCTATAACTCTGCCTCTAGGGACTATGATGCCCTTTATTGACCAGGTGACTGCATTAGTGTATACCCATCATCCACATAAATGAGCATGCAGATGCATAATTAAAAGTAAATCTAAAAAAATAAAATTGTTGGTCACAGTGGTGTGCACTTGTAATTCCAGCTCTGGGGAAACAGAGGCAGGAGGATACCTGGGGTTCAGTAATCAGCCAGGCTAACCTTATCTGTGAGTTTGAGATCCCAGTGAGAGGCCTGTAGTGGTACACATGTTTAATCCTAGCACAAGGTGTATGGTTCCTGAGGAATCACATCCAGGGTTGACATTCAGCCTCCACATGCACGTGTACTTAGGTGTGTGACTAGCACACATGCACACATGCACACAGGAGGGAGGAGGAAGAGGAGGAGGAAGAAGGGGAGGAGGAGGAAAAGAAGGAGGAGGAGGAAGGGGAGGAGGGAGGGAGAGAGACAGACAGACAGACAGACACACACACAGAGACAGACAGACACAGAGAGAGAGAGAGAGAGAGAGAGAGAGAGAGAGAGAGAGAGAGAGAGA
>JADRCH010000196.1:551841-565498 GCA_019843965.1 Rhynchomys soricoides | reverse complement strand
AGAGAGAGAGAGAGAGAGAGAGAGAGAGAGAGAGAGAGAGAGAGAGATTCTCTGCCCCAGCATGCTCCCAAGGCAGACATGACTAATCGGACAGAGCATCTGATATCTGAAAGGGTAGACTTAACTAATTGAATACAGAATCTGCAAGTAGCTGCCTTCTGCCCCTTAGCTCAGTCCCCTCCCCCACTAAAAGACTTGGAGAGTGTGTAAAGATATGTCAGGACTAGGACTCAAGAGCCCCTCCCCCTGCCCTGGAGGGCCGCCTTCTAGCAGCTTAGTTTCTACAGTCTCTCCATCTTAAATCTATTAAGAGAGGACTCCCCTCCCCTGCCCTGCTCCTGGGGACATTTTGTGACTTCCTTGGGGCTGGGATACTTTGCTTTTATATATATATAAATACATATATATCCAAATATATAACATATAACATATAATATATAATAAATATATAGTATACTATACACTATATATTATGTACTATGTATATGTAATATATAATATATTTTTATTTATAAAATATATTATATATAAATATACAAAAATATAAAAGATATAAATATATACAATATAAATATTAGATATACATATATATAAATTAATTATATTTTACAGCTGCCTTGAAATTTGCATTTGCTCTTAGGTATGTTTATCATCACATTGATTCCTTCTGAAGAAAAAACAAACAAACAAACAAAACAACAACAACCGACAGAAACACTACTGTGGCTCTTAGCACTATGCCTGGCAAAGCTGGCCCTCCCACTCCAGGTCTCAGAGTCCTGCCGGGCATACACACCCTCACAGACCCTGCCAGCCCTGGAGGGGTTGGCATCTCTGGCTGTGAGGCACTGGCATGTGTAGGAGCCCTCCAGGTTGATGCAGCGTGCAGTCGGGTGGCAGTCATGCTCCGAGCTGTGTGCACACTCGTCCCAGTCTGTGGGGAGAGGAAGGAGCATCGGTGAGAAAGGGACTGGACTGGTCAGGAAACAAAGTGGGAGCACAGACGAAATCTCTCTGCCTTTCCTACAGGGAACTGTTGGGCACAGATGGGCCTCCTGAGGCCCAAGCCTGCTAAACACTCAATGTGAAAATTCTCTCTTTGGCTTGGCAAAATGAATTAATAACAGGGTTGATGAAGCAGATCCATAGGTGAGCAGCTGACTGACATTGTAGTACTGCGCCCTGACCACCAGACAGAGGGATCTCCCCACCCACCTTCACCACCTCTCACCCCGGTCCCATGGACCCCTATTCTCCTTTTGCTCTGTGTGCCGGACCAGTGACTGTAAACGGCAGTGCAGAGGGAATGGGCCCACATCAGGAGGAGCTTGTGGCTCTGACCCTTGCTTCTCATAGAGGAGCCCAGGGTACGGTTTACACTTTTATTTTATTTGACTTTCAGGTAAAGGGAAGACGGGCTCAAACTATTGCTGCCTAGGCAACTTGTGAGCTGGAGGCGTACCCTGTTGCCCTAAGAGACGTACCTTGCACGAGTGTCCCCTGCTGGTCAATTTGGAACATAGTGCTCACAGACAGAAGCTGCAGCATGGGCTTCAGTGTGTGGACACCCACTGAAAAGTCGGGATCTTGCAGGGTAAGTTTAAGCGTCACCACCAGACTCCCGGCCTGCAGAGACACGATCTGCATCCTCAGCCTCCCTTGTCCGTACAAGTCAGAAATGGCTTGAGGGAAGGAGTTTTCCACCTAGCCGGGAGACACACACACGGCTGCTCAGATGGCTGGTAGAGAAGCCCCCACCACAGCCATGAGGCCCACACAGCTCTCCCTGGAACAGACAGGGAGACCCATGGCACCCACGACAAACCAGCCTCCAGCTATATGTGGACAGTTCACCCAACTGTCCTTAAAGGGAATGTGTGGCCTCGGGATGAAATACAAAACTTGATTAATGAGCTTTCTGACAGGGAGAGCCTACCAAGAAAGCACCATCGCACAAGCAGGATGATTAGCTTGGGGAGACCACTACCACCACCACCAAAACCCAACAAAAAACTAGCTAGCTAAGAACCTTCAAGAGCCGCTCCTGGGAACTAGGCCGGAGGACCACCTCTAACCCAAGGTCAGCCTGAACTATATGATGAGCCCTAAGCCAGCTTAGGATGCAGAATTGGAGCCTGTCTTTAAGATTCTACAAATAGGGCTGGAGAGATGGCTCAGCGGTTAAGAGCGCTGACTGCTCTTCCAGAGGTCCTGAGTTCAATTCCCAGTATCCACATGGTGGCTCACAACCATCTGTAATGGGATCCGATGCTCTCTTCCAGTGTGTCTGAAGACATCGATGGTGTACTCACATACAATACATAAATAAATAATTCTTTTTTTAAAAAAAACTACAAATAAAAAGAGCTGGTGTCCTGGAAAGCAGAAGCTCCCCAATAGTCTGGCATCTCTGCATACCCTGCACATAGAAGACCCTAGATCCTTTTGTTTTGGACTCTTTCCAGGGAGATTGGTATGCAGAGTAACCTGGGGACCTTAGCATGGCGGCTCCCTCCAGAACAAAAGACAAAAGGCCTTCTACCGTCAGCAAAGGAAACATAACTTCTCCTTCTGAAACATGATTTAGGGTCTATAAGATCTGGGCTCCCTAAGCCAGGGGTTGCTCAGCTGAGCGATGCTCCCATTGCAGACATACAGGTCTTCATAAGTATTGTCCTGAATACTTTCTGGGAGGGTCAGGATGGGGAAATGGCCTTATCTGATTCTCGGGCTACCTGATGTGCTGTGACAGACACTCTGCCTCTGGCCTAGGAACCTTGTGTGTTCTGACAACATCAGCAACAGTATTATCAAGCTAGACTATGATTTTCCAAAGGGGTAAAATCCCAGGCCCTGGATAGCTGGGGAAGGCAGCTTTCTCTCCAACCCAGAACCTATATTAGCTAGTAAACACTGGCTCTGTTCTCTGGACCTGGTGCCAGTGTCCCCTGCCAACAGCAGGGGGCAATAGACGCTAAGCTTGGTGGCAGAGACTTGCTCAGGAAGCTTCTATGAAGCCACACAGGATAAGAGCATCCCAAGGCAGAGGTGCACAGTAAGTCCAGCCAAGATCAAGGTGCTACCTGATCTGACCGAGGATTGCTATCCTGTAAGGAGCTGTGGTCGGCAGGTGTGATCTCCTCAGGCTGTTATAGAGCATATGACTTTGCCCAAGGGAGGAGCCAGGTTGATGTGTGCATGTGTATGTGCACATGTATATGTACATGTGCATGGGTGCATATGTACGTACATATGTGAGCATGTGTATCACGTGTGTCTACATGTGTACACATATTAATGCGTGTGTGAAAGCATGTATGTATGTTTGTCATTCGCGTGTGCACATGCATATGTGTGCGTCCTTGTTCCGAGTACTTGAGGGCAGGCCAATGGTCTGCCCTCCTGCTACCTCATGAAACAGCTGTCGAGAAAAGTTCCAGAATTCTCCGCTGCTGCAGTTGAGAATCTGCTCTGTCAGGTTATGGTTCATGATCCGGATCGTGACTTGGAAAACCTGGGCATCTGAGATAGAAGTGACACAAATTAGCCAAAACCATGAGAGGGGAAGTCACACGCTGGGGTTAAGGTACACCTAGGTAGCAGAATGTTCAACTAGCATGTGCATAGTTCTGGCCTCAATCGCCAGCGCCACTTACTCAAAAGCAGTCATGCGCTTTTCTGCCCATAACTTTTTCCTTAAAGCATCTTATTTTACTAGTACATCTTTTGAAGAAAATAAATTGAGACATCAATTTTAGACCGAGATGGTCAAACTGGAGAAATTTATACAAGGCATGGTAACACGGACACTTGCTCTGTAGTGAAAAGAATCAATCCGTGTCAGATGCATGCTGTCAGCTGGGACAGGGACACTGAGTCACCAGACTTGTAGGAGCCAGTTTTCAGGTTGTACATCTGGGGTCCCAAGGCCCCTCCAGCTGTCATTTCCTGGGGTGAGAGAATGTGCTGAGTACTGGGCCTGGCTAGGTCCTCATGTTCAATCACTACCCATTCCCCTATATTAGAGTCTTCTGGTCCCAGTCTTCCAGGATCTTCTTCTGGGTTTCAGCACAGAAAGTACCACCACTTTCTACCTGGGAAACTGGTAAAGCTGGACCCCTGGTATGAGGTTGCCTCTCCTTGAGATGCTGGGAGCCTATGTCTCTTTTACTAGAGTAAATGCAGTGTGCACAGGCATTGGAGCAAACTTCACTGCAGATTATCATGCTCTCTAATTGTTGATAGTTAGCCACAGATCAACTCTAGTCTGGGCCCACAGGCTAAGGGCTCAACCCAACAGATCACATGTGCATGCCCCACAGAAGCCGCAGAAATGTTGCCAAGGCCACAGAGAGGCTCTTGTGCCTAGGAGTCATCCCTTCCAGGGGACATCTGGAACCAGCTGTTTGCCTGTACCCAGTCCTGTGATAAGCTTAAGCCACTGCTGAAAGGGAGCAGATTCTGTAGTGACAATGAGTCTGAGCCCAGCCTGCAGCCACCATCTGTGCTAGAGGGATAGACCTGAGAACCTAGGACCTCAAGGTTGCAGAGCCCCCTCCTCTTTCCACACCACAGCCTCAGAACTGAGGGAGCTACCTCATTGCTTTGCCTAGTCTGTAGGTGGCCATGACAGGCAACCTGTAAAGACTGGATGTCCACATCAGCTGCCACCCAATGCCAGAGGTCTGAGCATATGTATGTGTCCTGTAGGTTTGGAAGAATCTGTCCCTACTTGCACAGGCAAGGTGGGTGCTATGAGCCACCGGAAATAAGATGTGCTTCCATTTCATCAAGACACCACTGAGCTGCCCAGCCCTGATAGAGCTGGAGGCTATTCAGACGGTCCTGTAGGAGTCTATGTGGCTGAGTGTCTGTGGCACACCATGATCTGCAGGTACCTTTTCTACCTGACAACATTCATGTATGCCAGACTATTAGAAGGCATGTCTCCACAGAGCTTGTAGGTCAATAAGCAAGGAGTCCATGTAAGCACCATGCAGCATTCTATCCAGTGTGGTATGATCAGAGGGTCAGAGGACATGCAAGTAGTCAACCCTCCCCGTCTGTATTCAGGAAGGATCATGTGACATGCTAGGGTCCCAGAACTCTGGGACAGAAAAACCCACTCCAGGAAGCATGGCTTTCAGACTAGTGCCTTACCTGTCTTGACAACCAATGTGGCAGAGACATTGGCTTGGCACCCCTGGTAGCTAGCCCTCACTCTGTAAAGCACTCCAGCCTCCAAGTCAGGCACAGCCAGAGTCTGGCTTCTCGTCCAAGTGCTTCTGAGTATTTCTCTGCCTTTGTACACTTGAATATGGAAAGTGTGGTTCTGATTGGAATCCAAACTCCAGGACACGTGGAAACTGCTGCTGGTGACATTAAGTGCCACGAAGTCTCGGATCGGAGGGCAATCTGGGGAGAAATATACGGGGGGCCTCAGAGAGGAGGCATCTCAGCTTTGGTCCTACCTGCTCACCCGGCAGGGTGCCCAGTGTGCAGAACCATACTTGCTCATCTTACAATAATGAACTGACCTACTACTTAGTTTAACAACAAAGGTTGAAAACTGGAAAGACGGCTCAGTACATTAACCGATTGCCTCAAAATTGAGCGGGAACCAGATCCCCAGAACCCATGTAGATGCTTGATAGTCATGGCAGCTGCCGGTAACTCCAGCACTTCCAAGACGGGGATGGGCGATCACTGCCTCTAACCTAGAGCAAGCTGGCTAGTGACTCTAGACTAATCATACCGGCAAGCTCTGGCCCAAGTGAGAGACCCCGCCTCAAAGGATACAGTGGAGAACAATGGACTCCTAATAGCAAACTCAGGCCTCCACGTGTGAATGCACATGCGTGTATGTGCACATACATGCACCAATAAAGACAAGCACATGTGTACACACACCATACAGGCACAGACTCTAAAGGGAGTTACATGGTAGGGAGAGACTGAGGAAGTCACCTGATGTTGATGCCTGGCACCCACACACAGAAATTAGAACTGTCTGCATGGACCATGAAACCATGACCGAAGTAGGTCTATAGTGAAGGCCATTGTACTGTGCTGTGGTCAGGGTGTGTGTGTAAATACAGGCTTGACATTCATTTCCAGGCTACAGTTATGCCAACTGTGTGTACACAAGGATTTTATCCTGCCTGTATTCAGCCATTGGCCTGGGAGTCAGACTGGGTTTCTTTCCTCCACAGCCCATTCTAACTTGTCCATCTAAACATGAGCTCTGAGGAGCAAGCAAGGTACCAAACAGCATCTGTTCTATACCTAAAGCAGAATTCAAGCTCCGGATCGGGCAGGCCAACACTCTGGCTCACCAGTGGTTAGCTGGCAGTGGGAACTATGTAAGAAGTGAGTACCTTCAGGTGAGGCATCAGAGTTTTGCACCAGAACTAAAAAGAATAAGCAATCAGGTCTTTAAAATATTTTGCAAAAGTGGTAGTAAAGAAAAAAAAAAAAACCTTAAATTATATGGTTTCCCAACATCCTTTGTGTCAGAACTTGTCGGATACGGTTGGAGAGATAACTCAGTCAGTAAAGTCTTTGCCTTGTGTGGCAGTTTGAGGGAGAATGGCCCCCACAGTCTCCGATATTTGAATGCTTGTTTCCCAGTTGGTGGAACTGTTTGGGAAGGATTAGGAGGTGTGGCCTTGTTAGAAAAAAGTGTGTCCCTGGAGTAGACTTTGAGGTTTCAAAAGCCCACACCATTCCTAGTTAGCTCTCTTTGCGTTATGCTTGCAGATCAAGATGTGAGCCCTCAGCTGCTGCTTCAGCAACATGCCTGCCTGCCTGCCTGCTGACATGCTCCCTGCCGTGATGGTCATGGACTCACCCCCTGAGAGTGTAAGCCCCAAATAAACTCTTTTTTCTATAAGTTGTACCGGTCATGGTTTATTATCATAATGACATAAAAGACTAGCTAAGACACTTGGCAAGAACAAGGTCTTGAGTTCATCCCCAGAATCCATGTTTTTTGTTGTTTTAAAAGACAGAGAGTAGGCATGCTGGCTTGTGTTCATCATCCTAGCACTGAGGGAGGCATATCCACCATGGCTCAGTAGCCTGGTCTGCTTGTAAGAGCAATGAGTTCAGGAAGAGCCACAATGTCCAAAGAATGACACCTAAGTCTGTCCTCAGGACTCTACACACACACACACACACACACACACACACACACACACGTGCACACACCCATGCACACACACGCATATGCACACACACATGAACACATGTCCTGAACACACATAAACAAGCACACATTTGTATGCACACACACAGAAATGGTCTTAAAGGATGTTTGCTTTCTAATAGTAATAAAGGTTTGTCTTTCCAAGGTGCATGACTGTTTCCTTCAAGACTGGAGAGATGGCTTAGCAGTTAAGAGCACTGACTGCTCTTCCAGAGGTCCTGAGTTCAATTCCCAGCAACCACATGGTGGCTCACAACCATCTGTAATGGGATCTGATGCCCTCTTCTGGTGAGTCTGGAGACAGCTACAGTGCACCCATAAGTAAAAAAAGAAAAAGAAAAGAAACAAATAACAGTCAGCCCATCACCCTCTCTTCATCGCCTGCCAAGATTCCCAGAGTCAAATGCAGGGCTTAGTCCCAGTTCTCCAACACAGCTCTCTGTCTTCTCCTCTCAACCAGCATTTAGCTGCCTTTTGTCACGCTAGTTCCCTGTGCAGTAGGCTTCCCCATGGAGAGCTCTCTCAGATCCATACCAACATGGTGGGCTTAAATTGCTAGAAGCCCAAGTTCTCTGCCTCAGCTGGACAGGACTGGTGACTACCAATCAGATCTGCACTGTTTCCTTGGAGCACCCCTAGGATGCAGAAGAGAGTGTGCTTTGAAGTCTCAGCTATAGGAGTAGATGTGGGCCTGGTTGCTCACTTGATGACTCTCTTGGCTGTGTTTTATCATCTTGTCCCAGGCTGGAATCATCTGGGATGAAGAACCTTAGCTGAGAAAAGGCCTCCATCAGATTGGCCTGCAGGCACCACTATGGTATTTCTTGATTAGTGATTGATGTGGAGGACCCAGCTCACTGAGGTCAGTGCCACCCCTGCCCCATCATAACTTCATTAAGGACTGTGAGCTGTAAGCTAACACAAACTCTTCCTCCCCAAGTTCCTTCTGGTCATGATGCTTACCACCGTAACGCTCAGTATCAGGGAAGGTGGAGCCCATGGGCAGCTGCAGCCCTGGTCTGACTGTGCTTCTTACCCTCAGCTCCAGTCACTGGGACCCTGAAGTGGAACGTTCCTTCTGGTCACTGCAAGGCCTCGGGAGCAGGTGCTTCACAGAAGGAGGAAGGGAAGGAGGGGGGCAGGGCTACACTCGCCCTCTCAGAAACTATGCCACAAGCCTTGTCTGTGCTGTTTCTACAGTTGAGACATACAAGGCCAAGCATTGCCGAGTCTGCATGTGTGGAAAACTGTTACAGAAATACACTAGTCAACTGGAAAGTGGCCAGAAGCCAGTGAGCAGCCTCCCGGATGGTTTCTCTGCTACCTGTCCAGTAGACAGCCTGCCAGTCTGGCCTGCAGTTTCAAAGGGTGTTGAGGATGTCTCTGATTGGGCGGGATTTAAAGAAAACAAGACCCCTTTGGAAAGGAGGCAGAGGATTCATTAGAAAGAAGCCAAAGGGTGACCAGATGGCTGTGCACATGGAACCTTACTCTCTCGGGTCCAGAGGTTCTTTGATAAGGGCTGAGAACTCCACACTTTCACTGCTATGAGACGCTCCAGGCATCTGTGGAGATTGACCCAACAGAAAGAGAATCTTTTCCAACCCAAAAGCACACCCGCCGAGGGCAGAGCTGCCTCGGGATGTTCGTGTGACTCCTTCTCCGACATATTACCTTGAAGAATGCACAGATGACAGAGTCCACGCCCAATCAACCTTGACCTACAGCAGGAACTGTTTCACACAGTTTGAGATTATTAACCCAATCCCAATGCTGCCATAGATGGGAGAGGGGAGACGATGAACTTGTATCCACCTCTGTGCCGGGCAGGCACAGGGAAGTGTGCAAATCAACATTGCTCACATTGTGGCGTCCACAGGAATAGGGATGCATAGACACTCCATGCTATACGACTCATAAGGGCTGGGACATGCAGGTCACCCCCATTCAAGCCATCCATGACTGCTATGAAGCCTTTCCTCTGAGTGCCGTGTGTACCGGCCCTTGTGACCCTAGTGAGTCCTCACCCCAATCCCAGATAAGACATCTTTCTATGGTCCCACCTAATGGAAGGCAAAACTGAGGCCACAAACAGCCACAGAGTTCACTTGCTCTGCCCCTAAGCTATCCAACCACAAGGCAGAGAATGCACAATGACCTTGAGAGAGGCCAGGTCCAAACCCCAGGGCTCTTCCATAGGAAACGAACCTTTGCAGGTGCGATTAAGTCCAGGGTGGTCCTGAGTGCAATCACAGGTGCCTTCATAATACAGGGTCAGAGGGACAGTTGAGTTAACTGAGTTAACACAACAGGAACAGGGGGTCACATGAGGACAGAGTGGAGAAAGAACCGAAGGCGCTGACTTCAAAAGCTAGAGAAGCAGCCGGGAGCCAAGGAGTGCAGGCAGCCATTAGAAAAGGCAAAGCATCCCTGAGCACTCCAGAGGACCCTCAACTCAACCATCCCTTCATTTGGCCCAAGTGATGCCTGTTTTGAACTCGTGGCCTTCTAGACTTCGAGAGGACGCTTTTCCATGATTTAAGCAGTGTTGTCTGAGGTGCTTTGCTCCAGCAGCTACAGGGTGATTATACATTCAGGTCCTTCCACACTGGGCAGAGAAACCTCTGAGGGAGCTCTATGTGCCTCGAGTACCCTAAGCCTAACCTGCCTCTGTAGGACCCTCCTGCAGTGTTTTAAGATAAAAAATCGCCGGGCAGTGGTGACGCTTGCCTTTAATCCCAGCACTTGGGAGGCAGAGGCAGGTGGATTTCTGAGTTTGGGGCCAGCCTGGTCTACAGAGTGAGGTTCCAGGACAGCCAGGCCTACACAGAGAAACCCTGTCTTGAAAAACCAAATAAAATTAAATAAAATAAATAAATAAATAAATACTGACCTCACCCCCTCTTTCCCAGGATTCATCCTCTGCCAACCAGGATGCCCTCTTATGGTCACTCTGAAGCTTAACATGGCCCTAGGAAACAGTGCTTGACTCTTGAGTTTTCCCATGATCTGAGAGTGTGAGGACCTCTTTCCTCCAGCTTAGGAGACATCATTGTCACCAGAACACCTGTGGCCACTCGTGAGAGACCCCAAAGATCTGTTCTGATGACTCTCCATCATGGAAGAAAGGGACAAGGGAGGTCAGTAGACCCTCACCTGATTCCAGCCATGTCTTCCTCCAGCCCAGCTCCCAGCTGCAAGTGGTCTCAGCAAGTGCTAGAGGGTGAAAGGCTTACTGGATGGGGATTATGTATAAACAGATATGGGGGTGTCATCATCATCCACACTGCTATGAGACTTGTCATTGATGTGGCTGTTTGGGAGCCACCCGTGTGCCTGTGGGTGAACCCATGCTAGACTTGGAGCCCTCTCTTTGGTCTGTTGTTGGAATCTTAGTTCAGGTGGGTAGATATCTGATCACATAGCAAAGCAATACAGAAAGAAATCCTGATCTTCCAAAACTCAGGCCAAAACTCTTGCTCTGTGGCTCTCCCCAAGCTGTGGCTGGGGACGGAACCCCAAAATTCAATGATCCTTTTGGAGATGTCCATCAGAGTCACCAGGGCTGTAGGTCTGGGCTCTTGTTCCTTCCAGGTGGCCCTGAGCTGTCTCCCTCTGATCAGGGACATGGGGGAACCAGCCTTCATGAGGTCTCTCTGTCAAACTCTGTTCCTCTTTTCTTTTGCATCCAGCAGCTTGACGCCCAAGTCTTGTGGAATATTGAAGACAGACTCAATCAAACATTCTGGTTATTGAAATCAAACTCAAACAGAAGCCACAAGGATTACCTGAGGGAATCCGACCTCTTACTCCACACCAGCCCTGCTCACTTTGGCAGTTGGCACCCCTGCCCTACCAGGCCACAAATCTAGGTGGCAGCTAAAAAGCTGTCAGGTGCCAGCTGAGCATGGAGATTATATAGGAGAGGATCCAGGCCCTTCTCAAAGCAGGACCCATTCCTAGAATAGCAAGGGCGAATCACGCAAGACTTCTTTTGGCTGTTGTCTTGTGCAAGAATCCAGCTGCCCCACGGACCATCCATTGGGTGACTGATATCACAAGAAATGCAACTGAAATTTGTGCTGTATTTTCCAGTGACTTGTACGGCTAAGGCAGTCCAACAGATTGCTCCTTTGTATTAGCTTCTAAATTTAAAATACATGCAGCAAAAACCTGGTTCGGACTTTCAAGTCTGGACACACACACACACACACACACACACACACACACACACACACCTATTCCATCTAGAGAAGCCTTCCTTTGTCTTGACCCCCATCCATCCTCAGTCCTTGATCTGGAAGGCTATTAGAGGCTTATTCTGCCTATGACATAGCCCAATATAACTGGCAGCATAAGTAATTGCAGAGAGAGCCTAGCATCTTATCAGACCATTGACCACTGTCAAAATGACAGTGTTACAACCTATCTACCCACTGAAAGGACAGAATTCTCAGCCTGGAGTCCACAGATCAGGGGATCTCTGATACATGGCGGCACACGGCAAGCTCCCTGGAATGATGGTGTGTGAGGTAGGCATGCAATTCTGCAGAAGCCTAAGGGTCCTGGGCTCCCTAGATAATGGAGGGCTTTGCAGCAGAATGGAGTTTCCAGTTGTCTGTCTTCATTTGCAATACCAAGGGACTCTAGGAACAGAACCTTCAAGGTCCTTATGTTGCAGAGATGTACAGTGTGGCCTAACTATGTGTCTTACTTAGGGTTTTTCTACTGTGAGCAGACACCATGACCAAGGCAACTCTTATTAGGACAACACTGAACTGAGGCTGGCTTATAGGTCCAGAAGTTCAGTCCATTATCATCAAGGCTGGAACACAGCAGCATCCAGGTAGACATGGGACTGGGGGAGCTGAGAACCCCTTGTTCCAAAGACAGCTAGGAGAAGACTGACTTCCAGGCAGCTAGGATGAGGGTTTTAAAGCCAACACACACAGTGACACACCTACTCCAACAAGGCCACACCTTCTAATAGTGCCACTCTCTGGGCCAAGCATATACAAACCACCACATTATGTCTGGCATTTTCTCAAGAGATCTATAGCTTTTGAGCCCTGGGGCATGGTCTGCTACCTTTCTGTTACTAAAGTTGAGAGACATGACCTGTCACCTTCAGGGAAAAGAGGGACATGGGGTAGTTTCAACAGAGTTTGGACACACAAAACTCCATGGGTTTCTTCCACTAAGGGGAGATATGGTGGCATGGTGTTTCTCTCTAGGTCTCTAATCCTTTTCTACCCAGCACCAGGAGGCACCAAGAAAGAATGCACTATGTCTAGAATTGAGAGAAATCTGGGAAAAAAACATCAGGATAGAAGGTGACCACCAGGGGCCACAGGAGGCTAAGAGATACTTCACATCTGGAAAGGTAATGGGCTGGGCGTACCCAAAATCCAGCCTGGATATCCTTAAGAAGAGACATAGAGTCTCCATTTTGCAAAGAGCAGAGCCAGAGCTGCCTTCACCCTGGCTGTGAGGTCCATTCAGCTGTCTATGTATATATACACCTGGGGTTATTCTCTGAAGTGCCCTTAGCCCTGCCAAGCACTAACGGGGTCTGGGGCCAATGAGAGGGGGAGCCCCACTCTAAAGCTGAGTACCCATTACAGAATCTCATGGACTTTCGGGGGGGGGGGGGAATCCAGCCCATAGATGGCGTGGAGTCTCTGTCTAGGTCTCTAATGGGTCCCCAGTCAGGATGCACCAGAAATAATGCACCCTCCTGGGCTGAGGGAGGCAAGAATACCTGCAATGACAAGACGTGGAAGCAGAGGCAGAAGGAAAAATGATGTAATTTAAAGTATTGAATCTGAATGCTCCAGAGCATTCAGAGATAAGTGGTAAACACAGCCGAGATACAAGCTCAGACTTTAAAGATTACGAGAATACCACAGTTCAGAGACTGGAGACTGAGTAGTAAGGGAGAAGTTACCTTGGCTACAGAGGGACAATAACGGGGTGTGTTATTTTGGATATCAGAATGAAGGTTTAATGCTCATGGGAAGTGGGAGGAGAGGGAGTCTGGCCAAGCTGGTGCAAGCTGGCCCAGGGGTGGGAGTGTTGTTGGTGGTGTTATTGATCACACACTGGTGTGTGTGTGTGTGTGTGTGTGTGTGTGTGTGTGTGTTCAAAGTCCCCATAGCCTCTCTGCTCCCACCTCCAGCTTGGTCTTTGTGATACCCATACAAAGCCAGAGATGGACCAGTTCATCCCTTTGGGGTTGGTATAAATGTCCCTAGAGCCTCTATCTCTCTTTGTTACAGGACGTTTGATCATGGTGTGAACTCTGAGATCGTGAACTGGAAAAGTCTTGTTGTGGTGTGGCTCAGCCCTCGCACACACTTTTACCCCAAGAGCTCTCGGTAAACAAGAGCTAAGTAAAGTCAACCATAGGTCAAGAGGTGGTGCAAGAACCCAGCTGGCAGGGAGTGAACA
>JADRCH010000196.1:529413-551441 GCA_019843965.1 Rhynchomys soricoides | reverse complement strand
AAAATAACATCTTTCATCACCTCAGGAAAATTTATAACTGTCCCTTTCCTGTGCCACCTGTGCACACTCTCCATGTCTGAGACCAGGGTTCTGACCTGGACACTGTATTTCCTGGATAGGCCATGCATTAGCCAGACAGCTGCCATGTCAAGGATTGGCCGCAACCCACTAGGAGAGCAGGCAAGGCTGCCGGGTCCCAGAAGCCATTCTGCATCTGGGAGCAGAGGAAACAAAGGACTGTACAAGACAGTTTATGTTTAGACAACATGGCTCTGATGGATCTCCAGGTCCAGATACCTAATGCTGGACATCTGGGGGTGGGGGTGGGGGAGTGAATTGGCCAAAATGGCGGATACCAATGTGTGGAAAAAATATGTAGTGATGGAATATAACGATTCCTGGAAGAATGTCACTTTTGTGTGATTCTATGGCCTTGAGGTCAGAGTTTTATGCCTTTGCTAGCCTGCCTGTGTGTGTCTGCCTGAGGCCTGTGTCTGTACCTGTGTGCACTGTATGTGGCCTATGTATGCCAGCATGTGCCTATGTGCCTGCTCCTGTCTTCCTTCCCAGTGGCCTGAGTGTCAATGAATAAGTATCTCCTATCTGTCCACGACTCATCAGGTTCTCTTCGACCTCCCAGCCTCCCTCGACCTTCTGCTCCTGGCTTTGGAGCCTAGACTGCACACCCTCACAGGAAGGTAGCCAGAGTACCTGAGGTCTGTCAGCCATCAACCCTCTCATTTGTCTGAGGACTCCAGCATTACCTTCATCTGTGTGGTTTAGCTGCTGGGAAGGCAAGGTGGTCAGCTGCTGGGGAGACACACACCGGTAGGAGCCCTCCAGGTTCTGGCACTGTTTTCCTCCAGAGCAGGCTTGGAGCTCACTGTGAAGACACTCATTCACATCTGTGGAAAAGGAGGAACCGGTGAGATAACCCGGAAGCTACTTCCTCAATCTCCACGGGACCTCCCCCAGAGTCAGGCAAGACCTGAGCATGCTTACTTGGTGATCCCAGGCAGCTGTTATTGCCCATGCTCATGGCTCTGGGGCTGGCCTGAGCCTCAGTGGTCATAGCATGATCCAAGGATAAACCAAAGGAACCAGAAGCTTCCTGAGCTGAGAAGAATCTGGAACACCGTCCAATATTTCCAGCTGGCCTGGCCTTCCTTCTAGTGCCTGTCCTCTTTCTATCAGAGGCCCCAGAACACCTGCCTCACATAAAGCCACTCTCCCAGGCTGAAGAGAGCAAAGCTAGGCGGCTTCATATCTGAATATGTTTACGCAGAAGCTCATGGTCAACCACATAGCACCAGCCCCTTCTCCTACGGGAAAATAAGTGTGGAATTTTCAGTTATTTCTCTTCATGCATATTCTACTTTCTATGCATGTGATTTATGGAGATAACCAATTGGCCCATGACCTCATGTTATGACAGCCTCCAACCTAGAGCCAAACCTCGCCAATCCAGACCCCTCTCGAGGCCCCAACCACCGGATGAAAGTCCATATCTGTAGCAGGTTCTAACTAAGGATGCTCAATGGCCCCCTGAAATGGGCCTGTGACCTGTGGCTGAGGGACATCTGTAGAAATAACAGGACTGATTTGGTCATGGGCCCCACCCTTATCATGACTGACACCAGAGACAGGGCTGCCCAGGAGCCAAGCTGTGCCTCTCCCCAGCTTCACCAGGAGGAAGTTACCAGTGACTGCTATATGCCAGCATCAGACCCAAGGGACTGAAATGAAAACATTTGCCAAATCCTGACACTGATTTTTTTTAAAGCCATGGGTGTTATCATTTCTTTCATTGAGAGTCTGAGTTTTCCGTGTGTATCTGTAGTGTTCAGTGTAGTGTTCCATCGACAGGTGATGAGCATGCTAGGGCGAAAGGAAGAGAGTAAAAGAGACTGTGTGCGAATGTGTGTGTGTGTGTGTGTGTGTGTGTGTGTGTGTGAGTGTATGAGTGTATGTGTGTGCATGTATATGTGTGTGTCATGTGCATGTGTGTGAGTGTGTATGTCAATGTGTGTATATGTGTGTATGAGTGTGTATGCATATTATGTGTGTGTAAGTGTGTCAATGTGTGTGAGTGTGTCATGTGTGTGTCATGTGTGTGTGTGTGTGTCATGTGTGTGTATGTGTGTGTTGTGTGCCTTGGGAGCAGGTGCTGATGGAGCAAAAATAGTTCCTCAAATCCACACACAGGAACTTGAGTTTAAACTTGGCTTGGACCAGAATAAGCAGAAGATGAGCCAAACCACACCCGTGCTCTGCAGAGCAATATATCCGAACCAGCCATCTCCCAAGTCAGAGCTTAGCCTGCTTTAACAGGACCAGCTCTAGCCTCAGAGTCAGCTTGGCAGTGTCCCCAGAGGGCAGGCCCACCTTGCACCTGGATGCTGATCACCTCATAGACTCGATTCACCATGTCATCCAACATGGCGGAGACATTGGCTACAGGCATGAGCCGTGGAAAGCCCAGCAGCAGCCATGACACCGTGGTGAATGTGTCCCTGCCACCAGTCGAAGTCAGGTAGTGTACAGCTGGGTTCAGAGGCTGCAAGGCGCTGGTGACCTGGGAAGCAGAACCAGAGGATCAATGGTAGAAGAACATTCTGTGCAGGGGAAGAAGCCAGAAGCAAGGGACGCTGAAACAAATTGTATACAAGCATACACACACACACACACACACACACACACACACACACACAAGTATACGCACCTGTCTACCCAACAGTAAAGAAATGTTATGGGGCTGGGTTGTGACTCAGTTGGTATAGTGTTCGCCTAGCACATGTGAAACCCCAGGTTTGATCCTCAGCATCACATAAACTGGCATAGTAGCATATACCTGTAATTCTAGCACTTGGAAGGTAGAGCCAGGAGAATCAAGTTCAAGGTCATCTTTGATGACCTAGTAAGTTCAAGGCTAGCCTGGGCTACATGAGATTGTTTTAAGAAGATGAAGATGATGAAGAAGAGCAGGAGGAAGAAGAGGAGCAGGAGGAAGAGGGAGAGCAGGAGGGGGAGGAGGAGGAAGGTCAGGAGGAGAAGAGAGAGCAGGAGGAGGAGGAAGAAGAGGAGGAGGAAAGGGAGGAGGAGGAAAGGGAGGAGGAGGAGGAGGGAAAGAAGGAAGAGAAAACAGGGCAGGAGTGGCCTTAGCTTCTGTAGGTGGATCCAGCTCCATGCAAACTCAAGTGTGAAGCCTTGACCTCCAGCACCAGGTGTGGCCTCACTTGGACATAGGTGTGCCTGGACAAGCTGAGGGACATTGGAGCCGGCTACAGTGGCATATGCCTGTATCCTGGCCACTTGAGGGGCTGAAGCAGAAAGATCACTCAAGCCCAAGAGTCTGAGACCCAGCCTGAGTGACTTGGTGAGATTCCATCTCGATCCATCATAAGGCAAAATGCGGACACACAGCTGAACATGCTCACAGTAAGGACAACGTGAAGAGGCCTAGGGGACAGATGGCCATGCAAGCCAAGAGGAAGAGCTTTGCTCTTTTGGACTCTCGGTCTCCAGAGGGACCATTACTGCTTACCCTGATGACAAATTTTTCCAGCCCAGGGAGCCAGAGGAAACCCTTTCTGATAAGCTATTTATTACCAGTGATGCTTTGCTGGGGCAGCCCAGGTTACCTACAAAGCTGTGGCCTCGGGACCTAAGCCCCCACCCCTGTAGAATCCTGGCCTCATACATCTGATAATAAAGGCAGAAGATATGAAGGTAAGGAACAGCCACTAGAAGGTGAGGCCTCCTGTTGCCCTGTCTGATGATCTTATTTTAGATCAACAGTTCTTTTTATTACCCTTTGTAGGATGCTTCCCGATTAGCCTGCATCGCGGCATCTCAACCCCAGGGACACCAGGCATGTTGGCACTGCACACCCTAAACCGTATCTCCAAAGCAGGTTTGTAAACAGACCTGACTCTATGGGCCCAGAGACCTGGAACCCTTCCCAGGAGACAGAGTGTAACTAACTCAGGAGGTGAGCCAAGATCCACCCATCCCCCACTGGAACCCTTTAGTTGGAGCCCGGGAGCCAGCAGCTGCTGCAGCCAGGAGCCTGCCTGGGCAAGCTGGCTCCCTCAGGAGGTAGGCAACTGCAGGGTTACAGAAATAGTGGGTTCAAGTGACAGGTCTCAGGGCCTAGTGTATCAGGAATTGCTGCAAACTCGGTGATGGTTAATACTGTTGACTTGGTAGGTTAACCTCCCTCAAAGACACTCAGAGACTTGACTCTTTCAGTGACTAAACCCTAAAGTGGGAAGACACACCCTGAATGTGCATGGTACTATTCCATGGACTGCATCCTGTGAGCCCAAATAAATCTTCCTTCCTTATGTTGCTCAGATATTGTCCCAGATATTGGTCCCAGACGCTGTTTAAACCAAGGCTTCTGTTTCACATTTGTATTGAATGGATGAATATGTGAGGCACAGAGAGGTGAAACAATTTATCCAAGGACACACAGCATGTGCCAGGCTGGGGTTTGTACCCTGCTGGCCTGGCTGCAGAGCTGTGCTCCTATTGGCCCCATGGGTAGGCCCTCAACAAACCAATAGCAGACAAGGATCGTGGGCAATACAGAGCTTCTTGGTCGAGGTGAGATTACAGAAGACCCCTAGGGCAGCAGCATCACCTCACAGTGACAAGGACAGGGTAAGCATGCCCTGGCTGTTCTAGGCTGCCTGGCTGGTAGGTATATTAACTGAGGTGGGATCCCGTTCTCAGTCAGCACCCATGGGACATTATCTGTGGGGCCTAGAGATGCAGAATGGAAATTTTCACCCCTTGCTGGACTCATTACGCTGTGGTAAGCCAGCAGCAGGGCAGCAAACCCCACTGGGCCTTCCTTGTGTACAGCCTTCTATCCACAGTTAGCTGTAAGAGCAGGCTGCTGTTAAACGGCATAGCGGAGAACGGGCTTATCCTAGGATCCCCAAGTCTGGGACGATGCTGCCACAGAGAGATATCCTGACTAGAAATAGCTGTGACATGTCTACAATGTGGCTGCAATGCAGGGGTCTCTACCAGGGTGGCTTTGACCCCAGGGGTATTAAGCACTGCCTGGAGCCATGTTTGGTTGTCACACTGGGGGATGCTCCTGGCCTAAACAGGACAGGACAGGATTCTACAAAGTGAGAATGGGGACTTCAGGGTTGGGGACTGAGGGACTAAGTACTTTGGGGACTGAGGGACTAAGGCCATACTGATAAGGACATCTTTTTATCTTCTCAACTGAGCATCTCAAGGAAGCTTGCCCCATCCCACACACGAGGTGTGGCTTCAGGTACATACGTCAGAACTCATAAAGCTACACTCCAGCCGGGCACGGAGTGGTGGCACACACCTTTAATCCCAGCACTTGAGAGGCAGAGACAGTTGGATTTCTGAGTTTGAGGCCAGCCTGGTCTACAGAGTGAACTCCAGGACAGCCAGGGCTATACAGAGAAACTCTGTCTCGAAAAACCAAAAACCAAAACCAAAAACAAAAACAAAAACAAAAAAACACACTCCGATCATAAGCATTCTAGTGTGTCTCTCTAGTTGGTTGGTTGTTTGTTTTTTGAGACAGTCTCAAGTAGCCTAGGCTGACCTTGAACTTGATATATAGCTGTGGGTGGCCTTGAACCCCCCCTGGCCATCCTGTCTGCCTGATCATCCTGTCTGCATGCCCCATGGGTTAGGGTTACAGGTGAGGCTGATTTACTTTTTGTTAAGAATTCAAGTTTGCTTCAGGATCAGTCACTCAGGACATTTGGGGGATGTCACCCCTTTCTATCTGCTCAGAGAGAAACATGACATTGTAAGCATACTCACCAAAGAGTAGAGCAGGCGTGTGTGGTTCCGGAGCCCAGGGTCCTCTCGCTGCAGGTCCTCAAAGCCCATCTTGACCAGCACAGTCACATTGTACCAACTCACCATGCTCCTCTCTGCACCTGCAGGTCAGATGCCAATGCGTTACAATCCTGGGGACAGGGCACAGCCACCAGAGGTCATGGGTGGTCAGCAGGAGACCACCTTTCTGCATGAAATGCCTGCAGGGAGCTTCCTGCTGTCTGCCCTCACTCTCCTCTCTCCTGTTGCTAAAGTGACCACTGGCTCCCAACTGTTAAGAGTCATAAGTCCTTGCTTGAAGAGAGACCCGTGGGACACAGTTCAGCCTAGGCCTTTGTTACAATGTAACATAAAATCAGTGCAATCCACTGTTGCTTCCTTACACTGAAAACAAATAGTATGGTGTGTGATGTTCTATGTAACATTGTTTATGTTTATATCACCTGCCATCGAGGTGAACAGTGTAAGTGCTTGACATTAGAATGTCATACACGGCTACATACTAGCTGAATGCTGTCACTTGTAGTACATGTAACACTTATATATTCAGTCTATTCAATTACTCTCAGAGACAGCAAACACAGGTTCCAGGACTCCCAGGGTCTCCAAAGCCTGCAGATGTCCAAGTCCCCCAAGTAAACTGAACAAGTTGGGCCTGAGAGATGACTCCGTGGATACAAGTTCTGGCTGGTCCTCTAGAGGACCTGAGCCCAGGTCCCCAGCACCCACATGGTTGCTTCTAATTGCCTGTAACTCCAGACCCAGGGAAACCCATGCCTTCTTCTGGCCTTTATGGGTATCATTCATGCAGGCAAAACACTCATACACATAAAAAGTACAAATAAATAAAATAAAAAATACTTAAAGTGGACAAGTGTTTGCATGTCAACAAATTCCTTCCCTGATGCTCTAGACGCGTGTGTCTAGATAATGCTAAGTACAACATAAATGCCTGTCAGTCTTTGTGTATGGATTGTTTAGGGAGCAGTGATTTTTTTTTTTATATAAAAAAATATTATTACAAGTCCACTACCAATGTGCCCACCTTAGGTCTTCCTGTATAGGACATATCAACAACAAAACGTTTTTCAAATGTTTTAAATAATTCAGATACAGAACCTTTAAATATGAGGGCCAGCTGCAGTTCAGGAACATAACTGACATATCAGAGAATTATAATATATTAATCCTTGATACAGTATGTGATAATTTTATGACTATATGCTAATAGGACAATATGGTATATATGCATATATATACATACACACATACACACACACGTACATACATATGTAAGTTTTCCATATTTCTTTAGTTATGAACATTGATCCAGCTCTGCTCATAGGACAGCACCCTAGGCAGAGGGAACTTTCTGAAAGAGTGGGCACATGTGCCAGACTGCCAGCAGCTGCTCTGGGCCGTGAGATATGAGCAGGTCAGGTTTCCTCAGGGGATATAGCTCCAACAAGCCCACCTACTGTGCCAAGTCTTGCCTTTCCTTGACAAGTGACCATGGCTCTGCCCACCACATTTACCTCTCTCAGGGCTCCAGGGACCACCTGTGGGGACAAGCAGAACCCCTGTCTGCCCTATTCCCAGCTACAGGCTCCCTGGGGAACCGTGGCTGCCACCTTCCCCAGATCAATGTCTTCCTGAGTCCCTCCTCTTTGCACCCTTACCTGTGGGTGTGGGGGACACACAGTGGTGGCCCCCTGGCCAGAAACAGCACTTCTGAAGTCCAGGGCAGTCTGTGTCCAAGCTACATGATGGGCTAACTGGCTCTGGTTTAGCTGTTGGGCAGACCCCGGGTCTCGATGCAAACTCCCTGGACCGGTTCAGGGCTGGTAGAAGGAGACAAGTTAACATATTAGCATTAAAAGTGGCTCAGCTGGCACTGTGCTTGCCAACAGGAAGCCCCCAGCACCTGTTAAGACATGGTGTGTGTGTGGTGCCGTGTGCCTAGAATCCCAGTGCTCAGAGGGATCAGAGTTCAAGGTCATCCTCAGGTATGTAGCAAATTTGAAGCCACCCTGCAATACATGGGATCCTGTCTCAGATGCAACCATGGGTGCTGGAGAGGTGGTTCTACAGATCAACACGCTTGCTGGTTTTGCAAAGGACCAACGTTCAGTTCCTAGTACCCACATGGTGGCTCACACTCACCTATCACTCCAGCTCCAGGGGAATCTAATAACCTCTTCTGACTTCCGTAGGCACTCCAAACATGGCAAAATCAGACACACGTGAAAGTAAAATAAATAAATCTGCTTTTTAAAGCAACAACAGATACATAAAAAGGCAGTTATCCTGATGGAACTGAGGGCTGTACACATTCCTAGTTGATGCTACCTTCAATTGCAGAAGTTACCCATGTCCTGGTCCGGGGCTTCTGCACCAGGGTAGAGACCCTGGAATTGTTGGAGACTTGCTTATATGGCTCTGTCTGACACCATTGGCTTTTTTTTCTATTAAGGCAGGTTCAGGGGAGAACCTAAGTGTTTTCTGTTCCTCCAAACCTAAGGAGTCCCCCACCCCTGTCACACACACACACACACACACACACACACACACACACACACACACCACATGTTTACTGAGTACTTCATAGAAGCCAGATAAGCTGTTTGGTGCCTGGGCCACAGACATGGCTATACCCCACCTCTAGGAAATGAATTCCAAAGCAAACATGCTAGCAGTCCCTAGAAGGTGAGTGAGCAGGGTCAGAGCCTCAAGTGTCAGGGTACTGGGTGGGCCGGGTGAGGCCAGGTGGGCTCAGAGATAGTTGCCCTTTGGAAGGTATTGTGCCTGGGTCAAGGGAAGCTTATAATGGTCCTGCAGTCCTCAGCTCTGAGGTAAGGCCTGCAGGCCAAAGACCACGTGAAGCTGGTGTACTACCAGAGTGGAGTGCAGACAGAAGGAATCCCACAGAGGCCATTACAGTGGGATGGGCCAGCATGTTTGGGATCTTGTGGTGACAGAGACACTTTTGGTGCCTTCAGACACTTTGACGGTCTCTGTGCTCCTTCTCTTGTGCTCCCCGGGTCCCTGGAGCTGTGGGAGTCTCACAAGCTGGAGTCAATGCTATGACATGTGCTCCCTTTGCTCGGCTGTCTTGCTTCCTGGGGACAAGGTTCAGGTATCTACCATCACTCCATGGAATGTCCAGAAGTGCCATTCTAGGCCTTTCAAGTGTCAGACAATGCCAACCAATGTTCTGAAGATATCTGCAGTGGTCTGAGTGAGAATGGCCCCCATATAGGTTCAGCTATTTGAATACTTGGGCCCCAGTTAGTGAAACTGCTTGGGAGGGATTAGGAGGTGTGGCCTTGTTGAAGAAGGTGTTTTGCTGAGTGTTTCTGCTTTGAGGTTTTTCAAAAGCCCACACCATTTCCAGTTAGGCGCCCTCTGCGTGTGCTTGTAGATCAAGATGTGAGCTCTCGGCTATTGCTCAATACCACGCCTGCCTGCCTGCCCACCTACCGCCATGTTCCCCATTGCGATGTTCATGATGGTCACGGATGCTAACCATTTGAAATAGTAAGCCCCAAATAAATCCTTTCTTGTACATGTTTCCTTAGTCATGGTGTCTGATCAAAGCAATAGAAGAGTAACTAAGACAGTAAGTATCCCATGAGGCAGGAAGAAGGTTAGCCAGGGCCCTGAAGGGGTAGAAAGGCAGCCCAGAGATGCTGCAGTCTCAGAGATAATCCTCTTGGGTCTCCCAGGGTCTCTGGAAATTTACGTAGCTAATGAAGAGAACTGTGGCTTCACATCTGTTGGGAACAAGTTCCAAGGACAGCCACTCAACCAAAGCAAATGTAGCATACAAGGTGGCATGGGCCCTGCTCAGGAAGCCAAACCTTGTATCTTGTCATTTAGAAACACCTGGTTAAAGGTCATAATTAGTAACATTGTCATTTCCAAGCTAGGGGATTGGTCCTTCATTTCCTTGATATCTAGGTGCCTATACAATGTGTCCAGGTCTGAGAGAAAGGATTGAGCTGGGTCAAGCTGCAGGCCCAGGAAGGAATGGGGGATCTCTGTGCAGTCTTCCTGTCAAGAGCAGGTCAGATGCTCATCTGACAATGTGAGCATCAAAGGCCCTGGGCCAAGCACACAGGAGGATGGGTAGAGGGGGTGGGTAAGAGGTCAAGAGACAACAGGAAGGCCAAATACAGCGTAAAGTTTGATATTAGCTATGCCCCAGGTTTCTGGTCTATAAAGCATGTCCCAGTGAGGTAAGATGTTCACAGTGGAGGAAACTGGTCTGCAGGATCTAGGCACATTTTCTGTAGATCTAAGACAATTCTAAACTGAAGACTTACTAAAATACAGAAAAAAATAGGCCACCTCCTAAAAACCGGCTCCAGGCTGGAGAGATGGGTAATATGTTAGCCACACAAGTGCCATGATGTGAACTCAAGTCCTAGAAACCCAGGTTAAAACCAGCCTTGCATAATGGTATACACTGGTCATCCCAGCACTTGGGAGTCCTAGGAAACTAGATCCCTAGAGCCATGGGCTAATCAGCATAGCAGGATTGTAGAGAGCTCTCGACAGTGAGAGACCCTGTCTCAAAAAAGAGAGATGATACCCAAGGATGACATCTAAGGTTGTTCTCTGGAGAAACACACACACACACACACACACACACACACACACACACACACACACACACCAGAAAAGAAAAGGGCTCTAACAATGGTTGCCTAGCAACAGCGGGGTTCTGGAACCCAAGTTCCCCATCTTAACCTATTGCCGCTGGGAATTCCCCTTCCCCCTTGGGGGAGGGGCTGGTGACTAACTCTGTGTCCTAAAGGAATAGCCAGTCAACTTGGTAGAAAGTCAAGAACCTCTCCTTTCTCAATTCAAGGCAAACAACAAAACAGCACTCTTCAGTGCTTGGTAACCCAGCGAGTCCCAGTTCAGCCAGACGGCCCCAGAGATTCCTATTTGGACCACAGCCTGCAAGACTGCCCAGGGCTAAGGAATCACTGGCTGGTGGGCACCATCTTCCTGGGACCCTCCTCCCTCTGCTTCTCAGCTTGGTCAGCACAAGGCACACCCCTGGGCATTGGCATGGAGTTGGGAGCCTGGAAGTGACCTGGACCAGCACATCGTGGTTTTATACAAGGAGCAAGAGTTTGCCAAATTGCTGGCAGGTGGAGGGGGGCCATGCAGAACCAGGGTTGCTGCACACAGGGCTCCACCTGCTGAAATCTGCTATCAGGACAGATCCAACAGGTAATGCCCATCTCGTATGGCGTTATTGATAACTAAAGGTTAGAGACAACTGATGGCTGAATGGGCAATTATACATCCATATGTGACAATTCCCAGAGGCCACTTAATCAATGGCTATGGCAATATTTATTGATGCGGAAGACATTCTGGGGAATTGCTAAGTGACTAAAAAAAATTCGTTGGAAAGTTTCAGCAGAGTGGCCGGACTCTTGTGCAGTGTTGGCCCTGGGGCATGATGGGAAATATCACGAGAGGTGACTTTTGAGTGGCAGATTTTGCAGTGCTTACCCTCTGGTCTTTCCTTTGCTTCTAAAATGTGTACTTGTTGAGTTCACGTTTATACCTGTATATTAAACATTTTTAATAAATATATAGATGACTGAGCACTGCATTCCAAAGGTGAGATTCTTGGAGTTGGAAAGAGGTGACAACATTGGAAGTCACAGCAAGTGTGCCTGGGTGTCATTTCCCTGGTTTGTATGGCTGCACACTGAGTGGAAGGAGAAAGAAAGTTATCATCTGGGGGTGTACCTCTGGCTTGGGGTGAGACACCAAGGCTCAGACACCAGGCCTGAGAGATAAAGGCTGGCCCCACTGAGGCATAGGTGAGTGTGTCATTGATCCTGTGTTTGCTCCTCTGAGATACCTGTAGGCCCACCTGGGACCCACACTTGGGCCTTGGGCTGGAGCAGTTAAACCATAGGTGAAGTGTCTGCAAATGTGCGACTATGAAATTCACCTCAAATCAACAGCACAGGGAAGCTATCTGCCCACACCTGTGGTGTCAATGCTGCCCTGCAGGCAGCATCAAGCCACCAAGGGGATGTCCCTGAATGTAGAGCTGGAGACACTTAGGTGATCAGTTCTCAAAGACAGGATAGGGGACACTACAGTGGCACCACGGGGCGTATCAGACACCAAACCTTGACACCAGCAAGGACCTCCCTAAGGGAAACCCCAGTGTCATGATAAAAAGAATGAAAAGACAAAGAAGCCATAGTGACTGGGGACAAAAAGCACGGGACCACGGCATCAGTTTTGTCTTTCTGTTGATAAAGACAAGAGACCTCAGGCCCCATTGATGAGACCCAAACTGTTCAACCCAGCTAGCATGTCATTTCCTGAAGATATCTCAAAGATGACCGACCAATAAACCATGATTATTTAGGGACAAGATGGTCTGTAACCTGTTGCCAACTCTGTAATGTTGGTTCATGCAGGAACCTGCAACGAAGCCACAAATTAAGGTTTCTCCTGAATGGAGGTCTCAAAGTGGGAAGAGAACCCTTCAAGCTTCAGAGAGTGACAGAGGAGCTTCTGTTTCTATCACCACTGATGTCCTCTGTGTCCTGAAATGCCTCCCCTGCTTCCCTCACTGGGACTACAGGCCTCAAATTTCAGACTCCCTTATAGCAAGCTGTACTGCCTGAACCAAAAAATTTGATTCCTTGATGTGGAGCAGACGGGAAGACCGAGCACTCTTTTTTTTATTATTGTAGAAGAATTTTGCATATTAATATTATTAATAACCTAGCACAACACACCCTTAATGGCTTGTTTGTTCTGAGTGACCCCCACTCCATCCCGAATCTAGATGCCCTTGGATACATACAAGGTTGTTGCTGGCAGCAGCTGATAACCTGACTGTTAGTGAGAAGTGCCTGGTGGGCTGGTAAGAGAGCTCAGTGAGTTAAGGCACTTGATGCAAAACAGCAACCTGAGTTGACCCCTAGGACCCACATGGTGGAAGGAGAGAACTGCCTCCTATAAGTTGTCCTCTGACCTACACACACACACACACACACACACACACACACACACACACGCACACGCATGCACACACACATGTATGTATAAATAATTTTGTCTTTCTTTCCTCTGGAGTTGAGGACTGAACCCAGAGCCTTGCACTTAACTAGATAAGCACTCTACCACTGAACTAAACCCCCAACGTCTGAAATCACTTAAAAAAAAAGAAGAGTGTCAGCCCAAATGTCCACAGAGGAAGGAGGAATTCCAGGGCTGATAAACAGGGAAGCACAGACAGACGCCTGCATCTCAGGGGCAAGGCTGATCTCCTGGCCAGAGACCAAGGCTGGGCTCTGGATGAGTGTCTTTCAGCCATTCCTATAGAGCTTGCTGGCTAGAGAGGAGAGGCGAGGGCGAGGGCAACAGGTTCTTGGGGCTGCAACCATCCTCCTTCCCAGACGACAGTCTCTCTGAATACAGCACAATGTGAAGTTTCTATTCCTGTCTTCCTGCCTTTTTGGTGACCGACACAACTGTCCCAGTTACAGGGTGCCTGCACAGCTCAGGGCCTATACCACCAGTCTGACCACAGTTGCACTGCCGGCCAGGTCTGTCCCACACTGTGTCTTGGTTGCAGACCCAGGGACCTCCTGTCCGCAGTAACCCAGGAAGACCCTTTAGAAGACCATGCACAGTGCTAACTTCCCTCCCTCCCTCCCTCTCTCTTTGGGCTGCTCCCTAGCTGCCCATCACCCTATTTGACAGGTTCTTCTAAGATCTAAGGGGTCATGTCCTGTTCGACCCTACAGGACCACTCTACCTCAACAACAGTCATCCTATAATCACCAGCCCACCTGCCTCACCCCTGCCGCTCCATCTCCTGCCTCTGCTATCTCTGAGAGCAGACCTTTGCCTCTCTTCCTGCCCGAGCCTGGGGGCCCTAACTAGGGTCCTAATGAGAGGTCAATATGCCCCCATGATCTCTCTAATGAAAGGCAGTAACACTCCAAAAATGGGGCTCAAGTCCCACCATAGACATTTCTCCCAGGAACAGGTTGTTAAGGGGATAGAATGAAAGGGAGGTCATGGGGAGGGACCCAGTGGCACTTTCTCTTTGATGCAGGAGGTGAGGCAAATGCCTGCCGGCTGTGGCTGGCACAGCTTGGGGTGGGAGAAGCTGAGACTCAGCCTCCCCTGACAGCCTCCTCCCTGAGCTTCGATTATGTGGCCCTCCATAAATTATCTAACAGCTAGGAAACAGTGTGGCTGGCGCTGGTAAAGAGGGTGGACCAGGCCACAGCCAGCCATCAACTTCCAGACTCTGGCAGAGTCCACATTCTCTAAACCACAGGGTCAGGGTTCCCAAGGCCTTTCCAGGTTCACATTGACACTTAGTGGAAGCTACCACCCAGCCTTGGAGGTGAGGTAGCATCAAGAGCTGTGTATTTGCTGCCTGTGAGCCTTGGAGCGGGACCAGTAATATGGGAAGGAAGCAGGCATTAGGGCAAGATGTCTAAGACAGGCACCAGGCAAGATGGCCTCTCCAGTATCCCTGTAGGGGGACAGTGGGAACATGGAATGGCTGCTGGCCCTGACTGGTTCCCATTGGAGATGGAGGCATCCTTTAACCTCCTGATCAGCAAGCAGCAAGTCTACCACAACCTAAAATGCCCCCATTAGCATCCTGTCTGACCCTTGGAATAGAGCAATGGGAACTGCAGTCCTCATGGTGACACACTGGTGGGGACTAAGGGATCACACACAATCAGGAGGCTTCAGCAACTTGAGCCAAGATGGCCTTCCACAAGTTTGCACTGACTCGAGTCTCTGAAGCCTGCAACCCCTGGTCTGGGGAGGAGTCGCCCCTCTCCCTGGGTTGGGAGAATCCACACATAGGTTTAACCTGCTAACATCCCAGCCCAGGGCCATAGGGATGGGTCATGTGCGATTCCTTTTGGAGCACCCAAACTTGTACTTCTTGCACTGTGAGGCAACAGCCGTCACACGTCAGGGTGGCCCAAGCTGACATCCCATGACCCCAGACTCCACCTCCATACCCACATACACACACGTCCTGTGTATTTTGAGTGACAGGCAGGACCTTCTGACTATACAGAAGCCCATTGCAATCTGACTCAGAACAAGCAAGCATCTCCCCTCCACACACCTTTGCTAGGAGATGTACTTGGTGCACTCCGCTCCAAGTTAGGGTCCTGCACCCTAAGCCATGCCCAGCTCCAGCTATGATGTGAGCAGCCATATGGGTCACCTAGATAACCCACCTGCACATCCTACAAGCCTACACCAAAGAGTAGGAGGCCCAGCCCTTCCGTCTCTTTCCAGTGGAGATCAGATTAGGATTTCAGGTGAGACCAGGGTTCCATAGCAACCTTGGGAAGAGAGCACAGTCTCCACTGTTGGAGAGGTTTGGGACACTATGTCAAATGTCACTGTGTCAGAACCATTCAACATTATAAAAGCCACAGGTACTCATGCTGGACCTTGATCAGTGCTGCCACCAGTTCTGAGGCTGCTGCTGTATGGTACAAGTATCCAGAGGCCCTTGCTGTATAGTCAGCTCTGAGGACCACTGAGGCTCAGCCCATGGTATCTCTCCAGCACCTTAAAAGACTAATGATGCCAGACATAGTGGTATATCCCTTTAATCCCAGCAGTCAGGAGGCAGAAGCAGGAGGATCTCCGTGAGTTCAAGTTCAACCTGGTCTTATCTAGTGAGTTCCAGGACAGCCAAAGAAACAAACACTAAAAATCAAAGGGCTGATGATTCTTGTACTTCACTTGAGTTATGAAATCAGAAATCTGGGGATGGGTTCATGAAAAGCACCCCAGAAAACCCAAGGTCCAATAAAGACCGAGGAGCAATGTTCTAGAAAGATCTAAGGTTTCAGGGAGACATCTTAGGCTTCCACACACAGTCCCAGCAATTCCTCCCTCCAGGGGAAAAGCAGCTTAGCCCAACCCTACCCCATCGCCCTGGACTCACACAGAACACAGTAGAGGCCAAGCTGCTCAAAACCTGTACAGCAGTTGGTCACATTCCTGGACTCGGGGACATCCATTGCCAGGTACTGGGTCCGGTACACGGTCTTGGGGCACTTTTTCCAGGGGATCCATCCTCCACAGTACACGTAGGCTGTGTGGGAGGTCTGAACAGCCTGCAGCTTCTGGACATTCTGGGTCACCAGGTAGCTGCACAGCTGGTAGCTCAGCAGCGAGAGGCCATTTTCTGTAAAGAAGACCATGGGGGCATGTATTAGCAAGCCAGGGTGGGAAAGTGCCAGATCAGATCACGGTGACATATATGAGTACTGGCTCTTGGCAGCAGCAAGCTAACTGAGGTCTCTACTGTTGGATGGGCCCTAGAACCAGCCTGCCAGCCCAAAACCACCCCTCTATTTGCATAAACACATAGCCACTGACATCAACCTATACTCTAAGAATCTTCCTGTTCAAAGCCAGGAGTCATCCAGGCTGGATTTGAGTGCAATATTAGATTCAGTCAATCACATAGAGTTGGAGTCCAAGATCTGGGCACCATATTCCCGTTGTCGCTCTGCCTTTGGTCCCACTTCCTGCAGACTCTCTTACATATCAGTATCCACAAACCTGAGTCTGGCCACGTGGCCCACAGACAGGCAAGAGTCACCTAACAAGTGTGGACTGTGGGCCAGTGGATGGCAACAACAGCTTTTTTGGAATAGAATGGAAGATGGATAACCATACATTTAATGTATGTATGTATGCATGTATGTATGTGTGTATATATATGTATGTGTGCATGCATGCATGCATATATGGATTATGTATGCACCATCATCATCACTGTAAAAGGACACAACTGTCCTCGGTGAAGGAGGCCAGCCCATCTTAGCTCATCTCCTCAGGCCTGTCCTGGGCCTCCCCCATGGAGCCTGGCCTTGGGGCTGAGATACTGTCCTCTTCAGTGGCAGCATCATGGCTTTGAAGACGTGCACACCCATGACATTTTCCAGCCCCTCACTGCTTTATGATGGGCTGCATCCCATGAAACCTCTGCCACTTAATGTCACAGAAATGCTAGGGTCAAGGTATATCCTTCCAAAAGAAGAATCCCAGAGCTCAGGCACTCAGACAGTGGCCTTGTTGGTTGAACTCTGGTAGGGCTGCTGTCTTTTTGAAAAAAAGGAAACTGGAACAGGCACACACACACACACACACACACACACACACACACACACAGAGAGAGAGAGAGAGAGACAGAGAGAGAGAAAGAGACAGAGAGAGAGAGAGAGAGAACACCATGAGGGAGAAGGCAAAGATCAGAGTGATCTTCTACAAGCTAAGAGGTGCCAAAGATTTCTAAACCCATCAAAAACACAGGCTTTAATGGACTCAGCACCCATGGCCCCAGAGGGAGCCAGGCCAACACTCGGCTGTAGACCCCGGTCCTCAGAGCTGTGGGAGAAGACACCTGCTCCTTAAGCTTCTTTATCTCATCAGTCCTGAAACTCTCCTGCGGGGCCCATGGATGTCCCCTCTCAACTCCACCCCCAGCTGCTAGATAGCTTGATATGCATCTTTGAATACTCCACTTCAGAGCCCCCACACCCCCAGTTTTCCTAAATGGTGAAGCCTGCAGACAGAGCCCAATGCTGCAGCTCCCTTCCCCACCTTGAGGACTAGTGTCTGGGGAAGCTTGGAGACAGAAGTAATCCTAGGAGCAGCGGCCATTTTCACCCACTAGACCATGAAGGCACCTCTGCAGAGCTCTTCCCTGGGCCCACGGCAGGCCACAGGTGGGGATGGCATGACATCTCGGCTGCCACTGTTGGGGGAGAAGCACTGAAGCCTTCTCCCAGGCAGACACAGCACAGGGTCCCACCTTAGGCCTCAGAGTCCTGGGCCCTGTTATAGCCCAGTCACTCCCATGGGGTCAGCCTGGCCTTTGCCAAGCCTATAACTCCTTCTCACTGAAAGTGGTCACAGACTATTCTGGAAAGAAACAGACTCTTAGGACATGAACGTGGCCGGAGGCCAAGATCTCAGGGGTGACCCAGGTGAGGGGCGGCAGAGAGTAGCGGCTTGACTGTGCTGAGCAAGTCAAAGCCAGGGTGCCCTTAGTGAATATACTGGAGTTGATGGAGATTCTTCCAACTTGGCCTTAGCTGAGATGTCAGCCATGTTAATGAAGGGCACAGGCTCTAGGGAGCCAGCTGCCTCTACCTGATGCTTACAGGGTCAACAGCTCCCCTCTCCTCACACGCATACCTCATACCTCATACCACACACACACACACACACACACACACACACACACCGCCTCCTCCATCTTCAGGAATGCCTGGGAAATGTTATCTTTCTTTGTTTTTTATCTTCTACTGAGGCCTCTGTGTCATCTTCAGCCCCAGAGACAGGCAGAGCTATGGTAGAACCCCCCCCCCCCAGGACCTGCTGTGCAAAAGTCTCTTCCACAGCAGGAGGTAAAAAGCCTCATTGCTCAAGCCTTCCTAACGATGTGACCTTCCTAACAATGTGACCCTTTAATATAGTTCCTCATGTGGCGGTGACCCTCAATCATGAAATTATCTTTATTGCTACTTAATAACTATAACTTTGCTACTGTTATGAAATGCAATATAAATATCTGTGTTTCCCCATGGTCTTAGGTGACCCCTATCAAAGGATTATTTGACACCCCCCCCAAAGGGTCACGACCCACAGGTAAGACTCACTGCTCTAGAGTGAGTGTGGTTCCCAGCTTACCCCCCCTCCCCCAATCCTCACACTGATCTCCACAAATGCCCACTTATGTCATGAGGTCCTCCATTGCTCCTGAGAGTGTAATCCCTCGGCCAATTCCTTGGTGAAGGCAAGTGATGCTTGACTCCCTTCCTCAGAAGACTGCTGGCCCCATAGTCATGCCTGGGGTGGAGCAGCCCACCACAATATGAGTCTCAGTCTTCCAGCCCTGTCATTCCTAAAACAATCTCTATGTCCTACAGCTGTGGGGCTAAGCGGCACCACGGTTCTCCTGATGAACCATGAGCAGGCAGGCAGCCCCAAGGAAGCCTGCACTGTGTCCTGTGATCTCACATGAATGATGAGGGGATCACAGCCGCTGTAGGAGATTTCCATGAACTTCCTGATGTTTCATTCTTTCTATAACTAAGCTGTATGGTGTGTACACACACACACACACACACACACACACACAGCACAAAACAAAATCTCACGTACAACAAAATCCTCTAGACAGTAAACAACACGGACCTGGCTCAAAAATGGAGGGGACTGCAGAGACAAAATAAATCTCTGAGTTCCCAACCAAGTCAGAAGCACTGCAAGAGGAAACGGACTCAGAAGGTTTGTGATCACAATTCCTTAAAGTCTGGGGTTTCAGGAATACAGCAGTTGGGTTGGGTATGTTGGCTTGGTTTGGCAGTTCTGGGGACGGAAGCCAGGGCTCAAATGTGCTGGTACCAGAGCTCCCCCCCCCCCCAATTCCACAATGTGTTTTTAACAACTTTGTGAGCCCTGTGCTTCCCCGCGCTTCGCCAGCCCCTCACTGCACCCCCTGCCCCCACTCTGTAATTCTGTATTTGAGAACGTGTTGCCAAGGGCGAGTCCGAGCCACCCTGATCAGTAAGCTACCCTGCTGCCCTCCCCTGATCTGTAAACAAGACCTTCATGCTGGGTACCTAAGAGCTCATTTTGCACATCCACTCCTCCCTCAGAAACGTAGTGCTTCAGGCCCAAAATCTGCTTCTCAATTCAATGGACCCCAGACATTGGAGGCATACTCCCATTGGGGAATGCCTCATTCTGAAAGTGTACCAGTACTCTGCCATAGCCTGTTGCTAGGTACAGACAGTGTGGCAGGCCAGGACAAGATACCTCTCTCAGAGAAGATGCTTGCTGGCCGGCCAGGGTCCCAGCAGGCACTGTCCTTTTGAGACTCACTCCTAGAAGTTTTTTCTCCGGATTCACTCCTAGATCCCTCACCTGTAAAGCCACTGGCTTGGCTCAGGTCCACAGTGCAGGCCAAGGCCAGCAGGGCCAGCCCCAGGGTCCTGGACATCATCCGGTGATGGTGCAGGCAGGGCTTGGGACCTTTACAGCAGTGGCCGGAGTCCCAGGCCAGGCTCGCCTGAGCTGCCCCAGCCTGGAGCAAAGATCCTCTGTCCCCTATGCTGTTGCTAGTGGCAGTGACTTCAGAGGAACACTCACGGGGAGCAGTCCCTTATGCCTGCTCATTAATGCTAGCCACCGGGCATGGCTTTTTCCCTGGGGGCACCTGCATGTCAGAGCCTATTCTTGCTCTGAGCAGATGGGATCTTTTAGGAAAGATGAGCAGCTTCGGCCATATCAGTGGGTCTCATCTTGTTTGTACGTAGAAAATGCATTTCAGACCCAAATCTGACGCTCCACATAGAACCCAAAGTATTCCATTACCCAGCTGCTCCCAGCTGGCAGGAGAAGACAGGACCACATCAAAGTGTCACATCGGCTCCAGAAGAGAGCCTTCATACCACTCAACAATAGAGGTCAGGGGCCACAGCCAAGTTCGTCAGCTCAGTGCAGTCCCAACTGGGCATGGAAATGCTGTGCTCACAGAGACTTTCTGTGCCCATTGGGGTTCAAAATGGAGGAGGTATGAAATAAACAGCTGGAGGTGAGTGGAGAGCATCTGTGCGCCACGTCAGGTGGGAGAGAAAACATTCACTCCAAGATATTTGGGTGAACTCAGGTATGAGAGGCCAGAACAAAAGCTCCCACAGTTCCCCTGTACAAAGGTGCCGCCGTGGGGCTAGGTGGACTCAAACGCATCCAGAGATGGTAGAAGAGAGAACAGTCCTGAGGGTTGGTAGAAATGTTGATGACGTAGTCTTTATTTATTAGTTATCGTGTTATGCAGAAAATGGACCTTTAAAGTCTCTGTCTGGTCTGGGGCCCTGACTCAGCTGGTAGAATGCTCACCTGGGTTCAGTTTCCGGTACTGCAGAAATCAGGTTGGCAGCACATGCCCATTACCCCAGGACTGAGGAGACAGAAGAAAGAGAGTCTGAGGTACTACTCATCCTGTGCTACACAGGGAGCTCAAGGCTAGCCTGTGCTACATGAGAACCTATTCCAGGGACACAAACATAAGTATACACATGTAGACACCTAAATGTACATGTGACAAACACACATACAAATGTACACATAAACAAACATGCATATATACATATATAAACATACACACTTGTACATTCACATAAACATACACATGCATATTCACATAAATTTGCTTATGTATACATACATAAACACAATCACACACATAGACACACGTGCATATACATAAATATAAACATGTACACACACATGAACATATGTGTGCAGGGGTGATGGCTGGCAGGGGTGTGTGTCCCTGTGACCACAGTGGCCCAAAGAGTGACTATCTGCAGGAGGCAAGCGGGAAATTTGGTTCAACCTAAGTGGGTAGTGTGGGTTCAAACTTCAGGCCTCCGACCCTGAACGGTTTATTGCACAGTACACTTTGGTGAAAAATTTCCTGGTGCTAAGGAACTCATTTCTGTATCCACAATAAACTACAAAGTAATCTAAATCAAGAGCAGACATGACTACATCAAAAACTCTTTGTAAAGTACATTTGATACTCTCTACAAAAATGGGTTGTTCTTCAGATCGGGGAAAAAAAACAAGTGAATGTTGAGGGCGTGGGAGAGGACCCAGTGTTGAGAACTTTTGGTGCCGCTTCTAGGAATGTGGCATTTGTCGCTGGGATTGGACAAGGAAGTAGGCTGGGATAAGATTAGAAACTGATCATAGAGGGCTGGAGAGATGGCCCAGTGGTTAAGAGCACTGGCTGCTCTTCCAGAGGTCCTGAGTTCAATTCCCAGCACCCACATGGTGGCTCACAACCATCTGTCATGGGATCCGATGCCCTCTTCTGGCTGCAGGCTTACATCCAGATAAAATAAATAAACAAAAAATGAGTGAAAACAAATTTTAGCCAGGCAGTGGTGGTTCACGTCTTTGGAGCACGTCTTTAATCCCAGCATTTGGGAGGCAGAGGCGGGCAGATTTCTGAGTTCGAGGCCAGCCTGGTCTACAGAGTGAACTCCAGGACAGCCAGGGCTACACAGAGAAACCCTGTCTCGGGGGGGGGGGGGGGGGGGGGGGGG
>JADRCH010000196.1:494610-529313 GCA_019843965.1 Rhynchomys soricoides | reverse complement strand
GGGGGGGGGGGGGAGGGAGGAGAAAGAAACTGACCTTGGGGTTTTGTTTACTACTTTGACGAATTACTACCTTATGTGATCTCTTTACTTAATTATTACCTCGTGTGAATCTCTCGCTTACTACTTTGCTTGATTACTATCTCGTGTGGTCTCCTTGTTTACTACATCGCTTGATTACTTCATCTTTGATCTAAGAACGGACCGTGGTTTTGGGATGTGCCTAGCATCTGTATAAAAGCAGACTGGGAAAGAATAAACCTGCTTCATCCTCAGCACTGGCTGGCGTCGTGTTATAATTCTGTCTAATTGTTTTTCTTCTTCTTCAGTCCTCACTCCCCACCTTGAGACCCGGTTGACTGAGCTGGCTTGGTCAGTCCAGTGTGGTCTTAGCCATAAAGATAGTTCAAAGGTCACCAGGTTATTGATCCCATGCACTCGCGGACTTTCTAGGTGGATAACAGGCTATGCATCCTTTCTTTGAAGGCACAACCTGGTGTATTTAACATTCCAGGTTCTCCTAGCACGTGAGAACACACAGATCCCCATGTCTCCTACATCTCTCCCGAGATTTCTCTTTAAAGAGAAAATTGAAGCTATAACAGAGGCCAGTGTTGAATACACAGCCTGTATGGGTAAATAATATAGGCAGGCATGACACAGTTATAAGACTAGCTAACTGTCTTAGTCAGGGTTTCTATTCCTGCACAAACATCATGACCAAGAAGCAAGTTGGGGAGGAAAGGGTTTATTGAGCTTACACTTCCATGTTGCTGTTCATCACCAAAGGAAATCAGGACAGGAACTCAAGCAGGTCAGGAAGCAGGAGCTGATGCAGAGGCCACGGAGGGATGTTCCTTACTGGCTTGCTTCCCTGGCTTGCTCAGCTTGCTTTCTTATAGAGCCCAAGACTACCAGCCCAGGGATGGTACTACCCACAAGGGGCCCTCCCCCCGATCACTAATTGAGAAAATGCCTTACAGCTGGATCGCAAGGAGGCATTTCCTCAAGGGAGGCTCCTTTCTCTGTGATAACTCCAGCTTGTGCCAAGTTGACACAAAACCAGCCAGCACACTAACAAAGGGCCAAGGGAAGGGGGAAGCCATGTTAACCATGGTGGACATCCAAAGGTCACCTGGGAGATTTTGTTTATCTTTTCATGCATATCATTTAATTTGATTATTGATGATAAGAGATGAATATGACACATTAAAGCAACATGTGACAGGAAATCATCAACAACCAAGATTATGCCTGAGCAGCAATCTAGAGTAGCTTTCATAAGCTGTGCTTCTCAATCTGCCCATCTCTTGGCTGATCTCTGTTCGTATTTTTGCTGTCATATTAGTAATTTAACTTATCATGTGGGGGCATCTTTGAGACCTCTCTGTAGTCCAGGGACTTGTAATTCCTAGGACTGGTAATAAAAAGAATCTTTAGCATGGCAAGACAACACCATGCAGTCTCCTATTAAAGGCAAGCCTTTTATCCCCTCTGACAGGCATTTGGATTCTGTGTGGACACACTAAGCATTAACATGCCCCCCCCCCAAAATCAAAAAACCAAACCAAAACAAAAAACCCGGTGGCCCACACCTTTAATCCCAGCACTCAGGAGGCAGAGGCAGGTGGATTTCTGAGTTCCAGGCTAGCCTGGTCTACAGAGTGAGTTCCAGGACAGCCAGGGCTATACAGAGAAACCCTGTCTCGAAAAACCAAAACCAAAACAAACAAACAAACAAAAAAAACCCCAAGAGTTAACATGCAATGTGGTCAGCAAACATAACAGCATCATTTTGGGTCAGTGTGTTGTTGTCTTCCCAAGTCACTGGCTTATTCTTTCTTTTGGGGTGTCTCCTTTTGATGGGCTTGTCTGCTCCCTTCAGATGCTTCATTTTGTCCAGTGGTCTGTGGGATGCTGTCCTGGTTGGACTCAGTAGATTGGGAGCTGTCTGGGACTTTGTTCATTTTCTGGAAAGACACAGGCATGTCTTCATCCTGGTGTGAGAAGAATCATCTGGCCCGTCCCATTTAACATGTATCCTAGGCAGTGTCTTCTTTAGGGTAAAATGGTTTGGGGCATGAGAGGAATCATTACCCTTTAGAGCGAAAAATGTAAAATTAGCACTGCTGAATGTGGCATAGTATGTAGAGATTTCGGTGGATGTATATACTCCATATTATACTTTTAAATAATGTATATATTAATAAATAATGTGCATATTAGATATGCTATATAAATAATAATACTTATATATCACCTACACTTATAGATAATAATAAATATTGTATATGTTATATATAATATCTAGATAATACTGTATACATTATTAAATACTGTGTATTTACATATTTAATGTTGACATTTAAGTATTTGATGGTGTCATTACACAATGGTCTGCTTCTGCGGATTGTAAGAGATCCCAGTAGTATGATCAATATTCCATAATTTGCAAAATTCCTCGAAGCGTTTGCTACTGCAAGCAGAACCATTATTGAGTTTTAGTTATAATGGGGATCCTAGAAGGGAGAATGTGTAGAATAAATGATTAATGGAACCCCAAGGTTGTTTCACACCTGTGAGCAGAAGCAACAATCACATTAGGAAAAGCATCAACGTTACATGAACATATTTTGAATATCCACATTCTGAGGTATTAGATTTTAACCTGCGAGGACTAATTCTGCCACTAGAGGGCAGTGGTGTAAAAGGAGAACAAAAAGTTGCCGTTCAAATTTTTTTTTTTTTGGAGTGGCTTGAGCTTTAGAGGATGTTAACTCAGTATCAGCAGGAATATGACTTATGAAAAAAGGTTGAGTCCATTGTCGCACAGACATCTTAAAGGAGAGAAGTAATCGTGAAATACCATTCGTAACTGCAACGGGGAAGGGGGGTAAATGCAATTGTTTTTGTGGACGATGTGGAATTTGTATTGTCCTTCGGAAGAGCCATCTGTAAAAGCGTTAAGAACATCTCTGTAGGGTTTTTATGTGTAATTTTAGGTAATATCCAGGGGTAGCTTTTAAAAAACAACCTTGAAAGGAAATCTTTAGAATAATGATTATCTATAGATCTCGAGTAATAGCAAATGCTACCTGCCAGTTATCGCCAATGTGGACCAAATGACCAACCTGCGTTTTATTTAGAGGCACAGTGGTTTCTGTAGGCTTCTTACCAGTAAGTTAAGGCGTGTCCTTTCTCGTCATTAGCAAGTGTATAATTCCTTGTAAATAAGGAGTTACAGATTGTTGCATAGGATTATGCCACGCATAAATTTGTCTAATACCATTCATTACCTTGTTGATGTGTGACTTCAGTTGGCAGTGAGTAGGAAGGAAAGCTAAATAACTAAGAGAGTAAGGGGTTAATCCTATGAGCTCCGCTTTATCTAATAAAGTCATAACTCTCCCATCTGCTTCAGGTGTTATGATTCTTAATGAATTTAGCCCAGGGTCTCCAGAAAGCAACTTTTTTTGTGTAGCCCTGGCTGTCCTGGAACTCACTCTGTAGCCCAGGCTGGCCTCAAACTCAGAAACCCACCTGCCTCTGCCTCCCAAGTGCTGGGATTAAAGGCGTGCGCCACCACTGCCCGGCTTCCAGAAAGCAACTTAAAGGGTGGAACCAAGTCCTTAATAGTGATCGGCAGATAAGAGCACGCCCCCAATTGGTACCCCCACCCCCCCAGTTTTGTAAGTAATTGAAGGTACTGTGCTTGGGAAGTTTTAAGTGAGGAGGAGGATGGAGATTTTGAAATCTGGTGAAAACGACCCTGGTGATAATTAACTCAATCCCGTGTGCACGACAAAGCATACATCAATCTCCTTGAGGAACAAAGGGGAAAAGGATCGGGCGTGACACTGGAACTTTGTAAAGTGCATGTAGCATGGTCCGTAACATGGGTTCTATAGATTGAATGAGAAAAGGCCTGGGCAAGATCCATCCCGTAAGGTCTCCCCACACACACACAGTGCAAAGGTCACCAGACTAATAATCCCATCCACTCCTCGCCTACTGTACGGGTTACAGGTTATGCATCCCTCCCTTTGAAGGAAAACAACCTGTTGGTTTAATATTCCACAGCACCTTAGGACTTCTTTATGAACACAAGGACCTCTACGTCTCCTACAAACATACATGTGTGCATAACATATTCCCATGCACATATACACATAAACATACACATGGCATACATGGACAGATACAAAAACATCCATATGTATTTGTACACAAATATACACATGTACACACATAAATATACACATATACATATAAATATATACATGTGCATTCATATAAACATACACACACACAAATGTACACATGTACATACACACATAAATATGCACGTGTACACACATAAATATGCACATGTACACACATAAATATGCACATGTACACACATAAATATACACATATACATATAAATATATACATGTGCATGCATATAAACATACACACATAAATGTACACATGTACATACACACGTAAATAAATATGCACATGTATACACACACATATATACCTTTATTCACATATGCACATGCATGCAGATACATAAACATCTGCTCATACACATATAAATATAAGTGTGAACATACAAATATACACACGTATGCACATATATTTACACGTATGCCATTGTTAGCACATGAGCCTGAGACCTGATAATGTTCTCCGAATAGCCTTTGGGGAAACACTGACTCTCGCCATTCTTTATCTCTGAGTAGCAGAAAACTCTCATTTCACCCCAGCTATCTACGGGAGATCATGGAGACGCCCCGCACCAGCAGTTCAAGCATCTCCTTTCTGGCTATAGCCTCCTGCCTCTTGGCCAGCTCAGCACCTCAACCCTGCACGCCTTCCGTTTATCTCAAGTCAGTCAGCTCTCTACTTTTCCAACCTCCCTGTAGAGCTAGTCACCTTAGGCTGCAGGCCCATCAGGAACACAAGGGGCTGGTGGCCCCGGTGGTCTTCCTGTCCTACCTCTTCCTTGAGCCCATTTGGCAAAGCTCACATGCGCACGGAGCCATCTTTCTGTTTCCATGGAACCCTGCTGGAGGAAGTCATGTGACCATCCGGATGGGGACTCAGGATCTGACTGGCTTCCATACTCCCGTCATCATCTACTCCCTGAATTTCAAATATTTCTCCTTTCTAAAGTCTACTTCCACCCTATTCCTACCTCAAGCCACATTACCTTAGCACATTTATGGGAGATGACTTGTACGTGTGGTTCCCGATCCCATGAGCCTCCTGTGCCTGTCCTCATCACCCCTTAGTGCCTGGGGCAATGGGGATGTCTCTCCGTACCTAAGGGTACCGGGCCCTGCTGGAACTTGGACTCTTACAGCCTCTCAGCTTCCTAGGCAGCTTCTTCCTGATTCTACCTCTGCATTCTTGAATGAAAACTCCCTTCCTCTCTTTGTTGTTTTGTTTTGGAGCCACAGTCTCACCGTGTAGCCCAGGCTAGCCTGGAACTGGCTATGTAGCCCAGGTTTGCTTCAAACACAATGATTATTCTTCCAAGGACTGGAATTACAGGCATGTATCATCACCTATATGTAGCTCAGTCTTAGTCTGACTGATCTTCTCATCAGCCATTGGCATTTAGACATGCTTTGGTCTTCCTGAGGAACGGAGGGAGGGAGAGAGGGGAAGAAAGAACTCTTTCCTGTCACTTCATAAATCCCTTCCTTTCCATAGCCTGCATGCCTACTGTCTGTATTTCCCTGGCTCCTCTCACTCCTCTACATCTTTCTAAGTAGGGGAAATCTCCCAGAGATGTACCTTATGAGGCACACTTATCTCGAATGCACAGCTCAGGGAAGGCTTGCACGCTTATATACCAGAAACAGCCACTGCCCTGATGCAGCATTGGTAGGAAGGTGATATGCCCGGCATTCCACCATGTATTTTCACTCGACAACGCACCTGGTGGGCAAGTCCACAGCGGTGCTTTTCAAAGATGTATTTTATTTGTAATTACCTGTGTCTGTGTGTGAGGATGTGCCCATGTGAGCACAGTGCCCGTAGAGACTAGAAGAGTGTGTTGGATCCCCTGAGACAGAGGTGGGTGCTTGGAACTGAACTTGGGTCATCTGTAAGAGCGATGTTTGCTCTTAGCTGCTGAGCCATCATCCCTTGGAGCCTCTCTATTGTGTTCTCATTTCTCTTTAACTGCGTGGTGCTTCACTTAGTAGCTGTCCTGTCATTGATGGAGGTTTAACAGACTTACTCCTTTGCTTTTACAAGTGATGCACTCATGAACACTTTTGTACAGGAGTCATCTGTGTTTGTATTCTCTCTCTCTCATACTGGGAATTGAACCCAGGGTCTCACTCATGCTGGGAAGGTAGACAAGTATCTGTCACTGAGCTACAGCTTTGGCCCTCAGCTCAGATTCTTAAAAGTGGCCAGAGACTAAAGATATTTACCCTTTGTGTTACTCTCTGATTTCTCTTGAGAGAGACTGTGCCAGTTTGCATTTCTACCAGGACTATTGAGGGTAACTGTTCCCCCATGGACTTGCTATGAACATAGGTCTTTAAAGCTTCATTGGGATTAATTGACATGCAATGATACATTGACATAATTCGATGAATTTTGCTATATGCATAAAACCCATTTTTACAATCAAATAAATATATCTATCCAGCCCCAAAGTGCCCCATGCTTCTTTGTAATCTAACCTTCCCTTCACACCCCATTCCCCAAGCACGGATCTCAAAACTTTTAACTTCTTCTATGTCCTTATTCCAAGAGTTCAGGGGATACTGCCTATCATTATAGAAGAAGCTAGACTGACGGCCCCTTAGAGAGCAAGGCTGAAATCAGCCCGTGATTAATTAATCACAGAGCACAGACATGGCTCTGTGATTGAGAGCATATGTGCTTTCTTTAGAGGACCTGGGTTCAGTTTCCAGCACCTGCATCAGGTTGCCAGCAACTGTCTGTAAGTCCAGCTCCAAGTGAACCAACAGTTACCTTCATTGTAAAAAATAAACTAAATGTAGAAAATTAAAGATAGCAGCAGCCACTGGCATCCACCGCAGAGCTCTGAGGAGTCTGAGAGACCCACTTAGGGTAATGCGGTGGCAGAAAAGGCAGCCCCCTCCCGCCCCCCCCGCGCCGCAATAGATGGGGGGAGGGGGCGGGGCGGCAGTCTTATGGGAAGGTGCTTTTAAGACGTGGACTCACCAAATCCGACAGAAAGACGGTGGAAGGGAGCCCCGCGTGGGGAATGGTGAATCTATATGCTCTGCTACCACGTCTCAGCCAGCGACTGCAAGCACAAAAGTCGTTGCTGAGGAGTCCTGGGTCTGCCAGCACTGGAGACAGGGAGATGTGCTGCTCGATAAACACAAGCCTTTACCGCATAGGCTCGCCAGCCAGCTCCCACCATGGAACCACCATGGTCTCGGCCTGTGCTGCTTACCCTACTGGGAGACAAAGAAAGTGGGGCAGCCGTTCAGCCCACAGCCTACAAGCCCAACAGCCTAGTGAGCCGATCTGCAGGCACCGAGGACAGGGTGATGCGCAGGGGCCTGGCGCTCCCTTGGAAACATGTGGAAATTGAAAAGATTTGGTCCTAGGCCCTTCAGCAAGCACCCAGCATGGAGTCGCTATTGCAGAGGCCTGAGCTGCTTGCCCTGGGAGAGTTCAAGGCAGCTGCCCGCAGCCTATAAGCAGGAGAGTGGAGTCCGGTAAACCTCCTGTGGCAAACGTCAAGGGCAAGGAGGTGTGCAGTAGCCAGGCGATCTCACATCACCCGGTTCTGCCTAGCTGCTCCATCATCCTGACTCTGTCAAACAGCAGAATATCTGAGAGGAGTCTCAGCAATGGTCCGGTATTTATGATGCTTCAGAAACCAATCAGACCAGCGACTCATTTCAATGAATATCTGCATGCAAAGCTGTCTGGGATGTCTCCAATGCTACAGTGAACAAATACATGCTGATGTGCATGGTTCATGTTGACATCCCTCGGCTATGCTGCCCCAGGCAGGCTATAATGATTTGAGTGGCCTGCTTTGCCACCTGAGGCCATGGTAATGTCTAGTCCACTGATGTGAATGGCTTGTGCCGCCGCCTAAGACTATGATGGTGCCTGGGGACATGCAGTGGCAGAGGATATGTTGATGTCTGTGGTCTGTACTGCCATTGGAGACCATGCTGAGGTCTGGCACATGTGCTGACGCCAGAGACCATGTGGATGTCCAATGGTCTGTGCTGTCACCAGAAACCGTGTGTGAATCCACAATGCATGTTTCTGCTGAACGAGGAAGCAATTTCTGCCATGGTTGTAGACTGAGAAAGAGGGACGTAGAAGGCTTCTGTAGATGGACTAAACAAAAAGACAACTAGCAAAGAAAGAAGAGGGAACTGTACCATGCCAATCACGCTCACGTGGTCCCTGTAAATATTTAAAGCAGTACCGACAAGATTATGAGATGACTTTTTTTCAGAAGAACGGCGGGGTAGAAGGGTTGTGCATGGGGTAGACGTGAAAAAGGCTAGGTTTATTTGCTTGTTTGTTTGTTCCTGGTAGCATGGATTTAATCTAGAACCTCCTACATCCTAGGCAAATGTTTTAAGCCCCTAACCAGCTATAGTACACCACCAGCCCTCTTTGACCTTCCTGTGAGATGAAGTCTTACTAAATTGCTTAGGATGCCCTTGGATTTCACTCTCGAGCCCAAGCATGCCTTGATCACACTGGGATCCACGAGCCTTGGCCTCCTGAGTAGCTGGGATCACAGGTCTATACCTCCAGATTCTCATCTTCTACAGGGCAAACAGAAGGATCATATAGCTGGAGCATCAAAGAGGAGCCAGGGAAGCAGGTCCTTTCTTGATTCCTATGTGCTTAAGACATATTGACTCCAACAGCAGACCTCATGCTGTCTTTCCAGACTGTCTGGGACAGATCTTGATGTGTGGCTTTGTCAGACCCAGCTTTGAGACTGTGGGTCATAGCCCTATATGGGTCATATAAATGTGAGAAAAAAATTGGAAACAGCATTTCAGAATGCATTCAATGCGATGGACTTGCCTTTTAAAACTGCCGCTACTGTGTCCTGTAAGTTTAGTATGTTGTTTTAATTTTAAAAGTTTATTAACTTCCACCTTGACCCTTTTTTTGTTTGTTTGTTTGTTTTTGTTTTTTTCATTCTGTAATGAGTTGTTCAATTTCCATAGGTTCGTAGTCTTTCTAATGTCTGTCTTATTAGCACCCGACTATAATCCATGGTAGTCAGGTAAGATGCAGGGCGTAGTTTCAGTTTTCTTGTATCAATGGAGACTAGCTTTGTGTCCAAGCATGTGGTCAATTTTGGAGAAAGTTCCATGAGGTACAGAAAAGAAAGCACATTCCTTTGTGGGGGGGGTGAAATGCTCTGTGAATATCCGTTAGGTCCATTTGGTTTATGGCATCAGTTGGCTACAGCTTTTCTCTGTTTAGGCTTTGTCTGGAGGTCCTGTCTATTGGTAAGTGTGGGGTATTGAAATCACCCCCTAACAATAGATGAGGGTCAGTATGTGACCTAAGCTGCAAGTGTTTCTTTTACAAACTTGGGGGCCCTTGTGTTTCACAGATAAAGGATAAGAATTGCAATATCCTCCTGGCTGGTTTTTCCTCTGATGAGTCTATAGTGTTCTTCTCTGTCCCTTTGAATTAGCTTTGGTTTGATGTCTATGTTGTCAGATATCGAAGTGGCTACGCTGGCTTGTTTCTTAGGTCCATTTCCTTTCCATGTTTTTACCCTGAGGTCTAGCCTTGACAGTAGGTGTGTTTTCTAGATGGAGCAGAAGGTTGGATCCTGTTCTCACATCCACTCTGTTAGTCTGCGTCTTTTTCTTGGGGAACGGAGACCACTGATGTTGAGAGTTAACCAGTGAGCAGTGTTTGCTGACTCCTGTTATTTTGCTGTATTTGGGTTCCCCCTCCCCTTTTGACTTGCTGGTCTGATATTAGTTATTCTTTGTGTTTTCTAGGGTGCGGCTGACCCCTTCAGGTTGATGCCTCCCTTCTTGCACTTTCTGTAGGGTTGGATTTGTAGATAGATACTGCCTGAATTTGGTTTTATCATGAAACATCTTTCTTTACAGTGATTGTAAACTTTGCTGAGTGTAGTAATCTGGGCTGGCACCTGTGCTCTCTTTAAAGTTCATAGAATATCTGTCCAGGCCCTTCTGGCTCTCAGAGTCTTCACTGAAAAGTCAGGTGTTATTCTAATAGGTCTGCCTTTATATGTTATTTGATCTTTTTCCCTTGCTGCTTTTAATGTGTGTTCTTTGTTCTGTACTTTTAGCATTTTGATCATTCTGTGCCACGGGGAATTTCTTTTTTCGGTCCAGTCTATTTGGTGTTCTGTATGCTTCTTGTACCTTGATGGGCACCTCCTTCTTTAGCCGAGGGACATTTTCTTCTATGCTTTTGTGGAAAATATTTTCTGTGCCTTTGACCTGGGTTTCTTCACTTTCCTCTCTTCCTATTAGTCATAGGTTTGGTCTTTTCATAGTGTCCTAGATTTCCTGGATGTTTTGTGCCTGATTTTTTTTTTTTTTTAAGATATAACATTTTCTTTGACTGAGATATCCATTTCTTCTATCATGTCTTCAATGCCTGAGATTCTCTCTCCCATCTCTTGTTTTCTTTTGGTGAGGCTTGCTTCTGAGTTTCCTATTTATCAAGACTGTTTTGAAGTCCTTGCCCTGTGCTAGAGCTATATTGCACATCTCAGGGTCTACTGTGGTAGGGTTGCTGGGCTCTAGAAGAGACACAGTGTCCTGGCTGTTACTGATCCTGTTTTTATGCTGACATCTAGGCATCCAAGTTTGGGATGGTTGTAATTCTAGGTGCTGCTATCTATTCTTGTCTTTGTTGGGCGGGCTTTCCATTCATTGGCATCTGCTTCCTTCTCTGGTTTTTAGGAGTGGTGGCTGTGGGTTGCCTGGTAGAAAATGCTTCTGAGATCCTGCCATGTGGGGCCACCGGGGTTTCCACATAGAATAAGCTTCTAAGTATTGGGAACTGAGACTTAGGAATGGGAATGGGGTGGAATGGGGAAACCAAGGGGGTCTACAAGAAGGAGGAGCAAGTGTGCCACCAGGATCTGGTAGTCCCAAGAATGGGGGCATAGAAGAAGAGGAGGCCACAGCATGTGGTCTGTTTTTGAACTAGGGATGAGACTGGGAAATGGATTTGAAACAGAGGAGAGTGAAGATAGCTTCCCTGTACTCCCAGGTCAGTGTGGTCAGCGGGTTCCCAGGGAATCCCATGGATAACTAAACCACTTCGGCATCTCCAATTCTGTGGGCCAGGTGTGGCCACTGGGGTTTGTTTTGTTCTGTAGAGACCAGGTGTCTTAGTTAGGGTTTTACTGTTGTGAACAGACACCATGACCAAGGCAACTCTTATAAGGACAACATTTAATCGGGGCTGGCTTACAAGTTCAGAAGTTCAGTCCATAATCATCAAGGTGGGAACATGGCAGCATCCAGGCAGGCATGGTGCAGGAGGAGCTGAGAGTTCTACATCTTCATCTGAAGGCTGCTAGCGGAAGACTGGCTTCCAGGCAGATAGGATGAGGGTCTTAAAGCCCACGTCCACAGTGACACACCCACTCCAACAAGGCCACACCCACTCCAACAAGGCCACACCCACTCCAACAAGGCCACACCCACTCCATCAAGGCCACCCCTCCTAATAGTGCCACTCCCTGGGCCAAGTATATACAAACCACCACAGCAGGTCTTACTCTAGTCCACACTAGGTATTCCTCTCGCCTTAGCCTCAAAAGTACGCAGATTACAGATAGCAGCCACCACCCAAGGTTTTCCGCTTTGATTCTGTCTCCTCCCCCTTTACATTTATTTATTTTACTATATGAAGGTTTTCTCTGCATGCGTGTGTATGCACCACATGCATGCCTGTGGGATGGTTGTGAGCCACCAAGCCAGCGCTGGGGATGCAACCCCAGTCTGCTAGAATAACAGCAGGCGCACTTAACCGCTGAGCCATCTCACCAGCCCAGTCTCTTCTTGTTCTATGTTATGTGCATCTTCCTAAGTATACCCAATAGACTTTCAAGTCCTCTCGATATACTTTTGAAATACCACCCTTTTGTTTGTTGTTTTGCCTCCAGACAGGGAAGTTCTAGACCAGCCTGCGCTACACAGCGAGGCCCTTAACCACAAAGCAAAAGTTGATGTATTTTTGCAGTTCCTAATGAGATGTCTTATTTACTGTTCTAATTTACTATTGGCCCCATCTGTTTCCTGCCAATCATCCAGTCAGCAGAGCAGAGATAATCATGGCTACTCTAAACACACCACGGCACTAAGGAAACCTCTCAAAATCACACCGCTTACCCATGCTGCTTTATTTAAGAAAATATTTTCCAAAGCAATGCGTGTTACCATTCTTTTAGATCTTCTTTTGAAATCACATTTATTTATTTACTATGTGGGTATGTGTGTGTAGGTGGAAGAGGGGAGACATGCATGCCACTCCATGCACACGAAGGTCAGAAGACAACGTTGGGAGTCAATTCTTTCCACTATGTGAGACCCAGGATCAAACTCGGGCCATCTGGCCGAGAGGCAAGTGCTTTTGCCTGCTGATCCATCTCGCCGGTCCTGAATGGTGCTTCCAGAAGTGGTCTTCCCCAGGACCAGAGAAATGGTTCGGGTTTCAGGCAACAGCATATACACGTGGTGATGTTGATAGAAGTTGCTCAAATGAGACCCCTTTTTCCACCAAGGAAACCCATTTGAGCCATGAAAGAGAAAGGTTGGGGGGGTGGGACGACCCACCTCACCACATTAGAGTTGATTCTAATTTTCTTTCTGTTCAATATTTAACATGCCATTTGCATAGCAGTCTTAGCAGAATCAATCCCTGTGTTTTATTGAGGATCAAAAAGAAAAAAATCGTTTGCCTCCTAGGAGCCCAAAGTAGAGTCAGCCCTGTCGATTAGAATCAATTCAGCAGATGGAATGTAAACCTTTTGAAACATATTCTGCCTTCCCTGAGCACGTCGCAAGCATTAGTGATAATGGCAGCCCTGTCTGTGCATGGAGGAAATACATCTGCCAGACTCCCAGCCAGCCCCACCCTGGCTCGTGCAGTCCTGTGACCTTCATGGTGGAGGAGGGCTGAATCTAGCTCCAGCATCTAGGACCTTGGGCTGGAATGCATGGGACAAACACAGACAGGCATAGTGTTCTTTCCCTTGAGTGGCTGAAACTCAGCCAGCTCAGGCACGAGTGAAGACGAGATCTCCTGTAGATCTCCCCAGAATTCAGGGAGCACTGGAGAGGGAAAGATGAGGTGCCTGGTCACCATTTCGTTTCTTTTGGTCAGTTTTGTGTGCCTACCAGTATATTTCAAGCAAAGAGATGAATCTGAAAAATTTCAAGACGAGGCATTAAACGATCCTATGACTGCACTCTCAAATATCAACCCTGTTCTCTGCTCGTGTGTATTTCATCTCTGGATTTGTTTTTGCAGATTTTAGTGTGTGTGTGTGTGTGTGTGTGTGTGTGTGTGTGTGTGTGTGTGGTGTTTGTATGCCACATGTATGCAGGTTCTAGTAGAGGCCAAAGAGAATGTCAGACTCTCTCTCTCTCTCTCTCTCTCTCTCTCTCTCTGTGTGTGTGTGTGTGTGTGTGTGAGTGAGCTGTATATATGTAACACATGTGCAGGTTCCAATGGAAGCCGAAAGAGGGTGTCAGGTACCCTGGAGCTGAAGTTACAGGGGTTGTGAGCCTTCTGATGTGCATGCTGGGAACTGAATGCTGGTCCTCTTCAAGAGTTCACATTCTTCACCAATGAACCATCTCTCCAGCCCCCCCTCTTTTAATTCTGAGAGCAAGGAAAGCACTAGAGTGGACTTGAAAACACACCCAGCTTCCTCTCATCACATCTTTGCCATGGGATGGGTTCGCCTTTGCTGTTCCATTTCTTCTTCAGTATAAATCCCAGGTCACAGGAGGACTCGAACTTGGCAAGTCTTGAATGACCATGTGCTTTCACCTGGCCTGCCCAGAGGCCCAGCTGCATCGGCAGCCTAGTGCTATAGCTCCCAGCAATCCTTACAAGGCCCTCTCCTGGCTTCTGTAGGCCAAAGTCAGAAGGAACTGTCAGGATCTTTCCTACCCGCCAAGTGTCCCAGAACCCCATTAACGCTGTCTTCAGTATGAGGAGCACTGGGGTGATTGTAATCATATCTGGCCTCCCCAAAGTCATTCGAAAGACAAGGCAGTCTTGGAGTGTACATGATTTGTAAAGTTTTGTGTTCAAAGACTGAACAAGAGTCTGAGGAGATTTCAGCCCTGTTCTCAGGAGCTGGCCAGAGTGCTGAAGCCATCAACCATCGACAACGACCACGTGAGCCTGCTGGCTGTGTGTCTCCAAGAAGGCTAGTGCTTATACCCTAGAGGCTAGCAATAGTAGCCTCAGGACAAGGTCGGGGATGGTCAGAGAGTTCTCAGCAAGTGCCAGGCTTAGACTTATGGCCGGAGACATGTAAACAGCTAGTGGAATTTCAGAGTACATAGCATCAGATTGTTCCCAGACCTGGGGGAGCTATATTTAGCGTAGGCAAGTTTGCAGAGAGCTCAGAAGGAGTGTGCTGCCATTCAAAAAAAAAACCATTAATAGCACGGGGACTCAGAGACAGGCAAAGACTTCTTCAGTATCCGGAATCTGGGAGGGAAATGTGTATTAACAGTCTTGGGATGTGGGGTGCAGTGAACCCGAGAATCCAAAGTTCCAGAGAGGGAGAAAGAACTCCACATTAAAGTTCCCACTGGGTTGCCTAGACACTCTCAGCATCTTTCCCTTGGAAAATTTATGTCAGGCAGATTATATCTGTCTTTTCCTTTCACTTGTGTGTAATTAATGGTTCTAGGAAGTTCCCAGTTTATCCCACGCTTGTCTTTCCACTGTTCCCAGAGTGGAAACAAGAAAAAGTGCCCACTGGAAGGCCAGCCCTTTCCTTAGGATGCAGAGGACCCTGGGTCCACTTCCCCCACCAAACTCCTTGCCTTGGTCAAGGCGGCAGTCGGGCTGCACGGCTCCTTTCTCTAGCCTGAGGTCCCGCATCCCTATTAACGTAGACACAACACTCTGCTGAAGCTTGAAGGATAAGATATTTTCTGCTTGGCATATTTTATGGCCCTTTATTATCTCCCATGCATGCCTCATGCCTCTCCGAGGGGCACAGGAGAATGTGTCTAGCATAAGCACTGGGGAGGGTCCCCCACTCTCCACAGGATGAGGGAGAGATCAGCCTCACGAGAGAATATACTTAAAGCCACACCAACCCCGATCTCTCTCTCTCTCTCTCTCTCTCTCTCTCTCTCTCTCTTTTGAGACAGGGTTTCTCTGTGTAGCCCTGGCTGTCCTGGAACTCACTCTGTAGACCAGGCTGGCCTCGAACTCAGAAATCCGCCTGCCTCTGCCTCCCAAGTGCTGGGATTAAAGGCATGCGCCACCACTGCCCAGCACAACCCCGGTCTGAAAGGAGGTCCAGACTACTAGGATTCATCTCCAGCTCTGGAACCCTTCTTGGCCTCTGGGAAGCCATTGCCTGCTTCCTCAGGGAGGCAGTCTTTGGGTTTGGGTCTCTGCGATGCTGTCTTCTGCCAGCCTTCTCACGGAGGCTAGAGGAGGGGTAAGCATTTTATATTTTTCTCCTCCATCCTGTTCTATCTGCGGCTCATGTGTGGGAGGAGTCTGGAGGTGGGACAGACATTGCTTATCAACAGCAGTGGGGAGATCAAATCAATCACTTTTGCCCCCACTCCCTCAAACATAACAACAGCCATGATCTAGTTCTTCCATTGGGTGAGAGAAATCAGAATTATTTGTTTGAATAGACACACACACACAAAAAGGATACAGTCTATAGATGCTCAAAGTGGGAGAATTTTAGGGGTGTGGTTTCAGTGGAAGTCTCTTCCGGGTCAGAGCCTCTGAAGCCGGAGGCTATACCTCAGTTCTCATCCAAGGCATAGCCTCTGGTCACAGATGAGGTGGAGGTGTTCAAGCAATAGATCCCTTCATCGTCTTGATTGACATCAGCAGCACCCCTAGGGGGATATTCCTTTAGATGAACCCTAGAGGGTATCTGAGCATCTTTACAACAGAACTGGGGCCGTACCCCACATTTGGCTTGTTACTGTGGGACCTGCCCTAGTAGCATAGGCATGGCAGAAGCCAAGAGCAAAGTGGCTTAAAGAGCCAGGCAAGAAGTGGTCACAAGTAAAGACTACCTTTGAGCATCATCTCCCCAAAGCTTATCCTCAACACCATTCACAGATGCTTCTAGAAAGAGGTTCGTGGTATGACTTCAACAAATCTTCTCCCCAAGGAAAAGGCAGGATGGCAGAAGAACGGGCTGATGGGGGAATGGCAGCAATCCAGATGCACGGAGAAAGCCTCTTGTGAGGAAGACTGATGCAGGTAACAACCCCAGCCATGCATACAGCACAGCCAGCTCACCTTGCTAAGCTCTGTGCTGGCTGAGGCTCCAATGTGCAGGTCTCTCGTGGAACTAACTGCCTCCTCTCGCAAGCCCCAATTCCACCCATCAGCAATTGCCCTTGAGCATGAGTTCGGGGTTGATTTGCTGTTCTGTCCGAGGGAACCCCAAGGGCCTTGTGGCTTTAACAGGAAGAAGCCCTCAGTCCTCTTCATCTCAGCAGCAACTGTTTCTTCTTCTTCCTGCCACCGTGATTAAATTAGCAAGCTGTTCTCCTTGGAGAACACATGTCTAGGTCCCAGGAGGCACTGCCCGCTTGCCTGTCTGATAGGTTTAGAGGAGGAAAGCAAGTGTGTGTGTGTGTGTGTGTGTGTGTGTGTGTGACTGTGTCCCTCACCTTCCCTGTCCCCAGGGTCTCTCCCACCTGGCATGGCCACCCAGCCAGCAGCAAGGACCACAGGAAGAGCGGCACTGGGACTCAGCTGCAGGAAGTCTGGCAGGTGGCGGCGTACACGCTACTGCCCACCGTGGCCCCACTGCTGACACTGCTGGTGGGACACTTGAGGGGTTTCATGCTGCTGTCTCTCTGGATGTTCAAGTGCTCCAGCCTCCAGCGCTCCCAGCTCTTCCGAAACTCCATCTGGACCTTCCGTGGGAAAGAAGAGAGGGGGGCAAAAAGGCCCTGTTATTACATTAGCAGGGAAGGGGGAAAAAAACCCACTGGATTATATTACAAGACACCAGTCAAGGTCTTCAGGCGCCTAAATTAATATCCCAATAAAATTGTTTATTGTTGTCTATTTTCTGCCTCTCCTCTGGAGAGAGATGGGCTTGATGACCTAATTGGCCTATTCCATCTCTAAATTCAGTGATTCAGCTAAGTACCTTTCACAATCTATCACGGTTTTTTCAATGGAAGAGGAAGAGCGAGGGAGAACAAGAGAGAGAGAAAGCCCGAGAAGATGGAGTCTCACTTTATAAAAGGCTCTCACTGTGTGGCTTGGACAATTGAAAGGGGAAGGCACACCCCACCCCTAACCCAGGTGAGGCCCTAGAGGTCTAAACTCCCTGAGGAGCTTTTGCTTTGTTCTCTTTGGGTCTGGGTTTATTGTTTGTTTTCTGAAAGTAAAGTCTCACTATATAGACCAGGCTGGATTTGAACTCTCCACCCTCCTACCTCAGCCCCCTGAAGGGTGGGACTGACAAGCATGAATTATCAAGCCCAGATCTCCACTCAGTCTCTGAACCTCCCAGGGCAGGGAAGATATAAAGGAAGCAAGGGGGGATATACAAGGCGCGGGATTTCTGTGCCCGGTTTTGGATCCATCCCATTCAGGGAAACCGATGGGAGCCTAGCTGGGCATTCTGTCTATGTGATTTCAGCCAACTCAGATTCCCCATTGTATTGAGCTCAGGCTTTCCTCAAGGGAGGAGACTTCTTAGCAGGGCATATGCTAACGGATCAGACTGCTGGGGCAGCAAGTTGAACACAGAGGGCCTCTGATCCCCACCATCCCTGATCCCGGGCTTATATGAGAATGCTGTGGCTCCATCACAGCTCTGTGATTCGGGTTCCAGAGAGGGCTGTTACAGGCTGCATAGCACGTCCTGCAGGCTGGATCCCTCTTCTGGGAGCTATTCTCTTCGCTCTCTTGTCCTTGCCACCGAGCTTTTCTATCTCGGACCTTCTGGGGACTGTGTTCCTTTTAGTCCCAAGCCATCAGGAGGCCAGCAGCCAGTGGCTGGCTGTGTGCAACAGGCTCCCTGCCAATGCCGCTACCTGCCCCCAGGCAAGCACTCCTTTTTTACTCTTTCCACGTCATATATCAAGCCTTAAGCCCAGCCAGACACCCTGTGTGGCCACAAGCCATCCCTTACAAGAACTGTGCTGAGTGGAGCTAAGATCGCCCAGCGCCTGTCTGCCTCGGCGTCTTGGTGTCCCAGACGGCGTCATGGAGTCCAAGTCTAGAGGGCAAGGGAAGGAGGTGGAGTAGACACTACCTACAGCTGTCTTGCCTAGCTGGGCTTGTGTAGTGCTGACAGCTGGAAGGGAGACATTGAGCCCAAAGATAGCTCCCTTCTCCACAACTGCAGGAAAGCAAATCTTTCAGTCTCCCCCTTGGAAGAAGGGAAAGCAAATCGGTACGCGGAGGCACAGCTATCATCCTGTCTCCCTTAGCACTTTTTCGGAGCCTCCATGGTGACCCTAGCTGCCCTGGTCATCAGAGTTGTTCTCAAGAACCGCTAAATTGCTTGCTTCAGAAACATGAGGAGAGGATCCGAGTACGGGCTGCCTTTCTAGAGGACCCAGGTTCAAGTCCCAGCAACCATATGTGGCTCAATACCATTAACCATTCATTTCCTGGAGATCCGAGGCCTTCCTCTGGCCCCCACACATGCATGTGGTGTACAGACATACATGCAGGTAAAATACTCCTACACATAAAGCAAAAATAAATCTTAAAAACAAGTTGAGCGTGTTGGCTCAGATCTGTAAGCCCAGCGCTGGAGGCTGTTTGTTGGGAGTGGTGCAGGGGAGACAGGTGGATCCTTGGGGTTCTAACTAATTGATGAACTCCAGATTCAGCCAGAGTCACCGTCTCAAGACAAGGTGGAGAGTAGCTGGGGAAGACACTTGGCACAGCTCCCCGGTTTCCACATGTATGCACACGCGTATCCAAAAAGGAGCACCGTCTCGGTTAACACAGGGAATCAGCCACCACTCCTCAAGTCAAGGTGATGAAGCAGAGGAGAAGATGTAAATATTTTCCCAGGACTCAGCCAGGATTAGAGCCTAGGCGTAGCCTGATTCCAACATCAGGCTCCTACTGCTGTCTTCCTGCCCGCACCAGCTCTAGAAGCCTAGCAGGTCTCTGGCCATGTCTCCTTCCCACTTAGCAGAGAGCACCTGATAGTCAGGACTGCATCTTCTTCCTCTGAGTACCTGTGCTCTAAGCACAGTGCTCACGGCGGGCACTCATTGCAGGTTGCTTCCATGAGTCAAATGAATAGTCGTTCAATGAATCGGCCTCTGACATGGGGTCCTCTTATTGATCAGTGAAAGAAGTAAAACAAAGAATGACCCTGGGGCTGGGGAGATGGCTTGGTGGGTAAAGGCATTTGCCACCAAGCCTGATGACCTGAGTTGGCTCATCAGAACCTACAAGGAAGAGGGGGGGAATCAAATCCCCCAATCCTCTGACCTTGACCTGTGTGCTCTATGGCTGGCACACACACACACACAACACACACACACACACACACACACACAGCTAATATACCCCAAATGAATGAGTGATTGAATGAATAAATGAATGAATGATCTGACCTGGCATCTGTACCATCTAATGTGCTAATACCCCAGTGAATGAATGATTAAATGAATGGATGAATGAATGATCTGGCTTAGCAGGAGTACCATCTAATGTGCTAATAACCGAATGAGTGAATGAATGAATGAATGAATGGCCTGGCATCTGCACCATCTAATGTTAACTCTTTCTGCACTGAAGCCCACTATCACATTGCAAGTGCCCTCCTTGACTAAGTACCAGATTGGTTCCCAGGTTTGGTAAATCTTTCTCACCTCTACTGACCCCTGGGTAGAAGAGAAAAAGACCACAAGGTGGCTAGCCTGATGTCACACAGCCTGGCAGTGCAGAACAGAATGAGCCCTCAGGGCTCCTCGACTACTTCACTTTGGCCCTCTGACACAAGCCACAGTCAATCCATCACCAGTCCCTCCCCTCCCCTGTCCCCACTACCCACCCACCAGCAGTTGGTGCAGGCCTTGGCAACCACATGAGACAAATGTTCAAGCCATCTTTTCAGGTCACAAGTACCTGGCATTGCCATGGCAACCCCAGGTCTGGAGAACAGCTCTTGTGGGCAGAGGCCACAAGAGTAGCTTGGGCACATGTGTGTTGAATCACTTTGCAATAAATCAGGTGTGCCCAACCTGTAGCCTAATGGCTGAGGGCATATTAGGATAGCACCGAATGTGGCCCAAATCATTTGTGGATGACAGTGATATGTGGTAGGGTCAGAAGGTTGGACTCCCCTGCTTGAAATAGTCAACATTAACCCTTTAATGCAAGGTTAAGTCCTGCCTAAGCTCTTTTTTCATGTGTGTGAGTGTGAGTGTGAGTGTGTGTGTGTGTGTGTGTGTGTGCGCGCACACGCGCGCGTGTGTATTAGCAGCTCAAATTTCAGCCACAGTGAAAGGACCAGAGATTTCAATTAGAAAGACTACACTGGGCCCTCACTGCATAGCCCCTTACCAGCCAATGGCAGCAACCCCCACAGGGTCCCTACCATCCCTCCTCGGACCTTACCTCATTGTTGACAAAGCAGTACAAGATAGCCACCATCAAGCCCTGGAAACAAGAGGCATGTTAGCAGGAAGGGAGCCCAAAGGAAGCAACTTGACAACCAACCCCTGACACCCGTCTCCTCAGATTAGGCAGCTGGGCAGGCTTGGGAATAGACAAGGGTGTATTTTGTTTTTCTTTTTTTAATTTTCCAAGATAAATTGTGTCTGTGTGTATGCGCACATGAGCATATCTGTATAAGTGCATGAATGTGTGAGTGTGCGCATGCGCACGTGTGTGTGTGTATGTGTGTGTGTGTGTGTGTGTGAGTTTAAATGCATCATGTGTGTACAGAAGCCCTTGGGGGTCAGAAGAGGGTATCTCATCCCCTGAAGCTGGAGTAACAGGCAATTGTACAAGAATACATGGATGCTGAGTCCTCTGCAAGAACACCAAATGCTCTTAACTACTGAGCCATCTCTCCAGCAATGGTTGCATCATCTAATGTTAATGAGAAGGACTGATTTCCTGCTTTGCACCTGTGTGACCCCCGTGTAGTAAGGCTAGCTCTTCTGACTTAAGATATTCCTTCCTGGAAGGAAGGAGGAGGCTCATAAGACCCAGGAAGTTCCTGGAACTTACAAGACTCAGGAAATTCAGAAAGATACAAGGCCTCTCCACTGGGTCATATGAGCCGTCAGCAGTTGCAGAGAGGAGACTCTGCTCCACGGAGCTGCAGCTTCTGTGAGTTATCAGCCATGATGGGGTGGGCTTTTCAATGATACAGCTGTCTTTGAGCCTTCCATGTTCCTGTATCCAACCCTAACAAGCTCATTGGTTTAAATGGACTTCAGTGGAATCATTTCTTTGGTTGGCTGCCAGTACTCTATCTGGGGCAAATAGATGTCTGTCTGTTCATGTCTCCTGGGAACACTCGCTCTGGCTCTGCTCCAATGTGAGACTCGGGGCCAGGCTTGTTCTCCCAGGCCTCAGCCTACCCGTTTATCCCATCTGTACCATTCAGGCTGGTGCCCGCCCCTCCCTCACTTTGGGACATCCCGGGCAAGTGGCCCCAGGTTTGGGTCACCTGGAAGGAAGTGAAGGAGAGCTCTGTGAACAGCTTGACAAAGCGTAGGGTTCCTCGGGCATGTTCATCCATCACAAAGGCAAAGATGACTTCATGTGTCCCCAGAAGCGGGATGAGAGTCAGAGTGGACTTAGCAAGTCTGGAGAGAGGGCGAGACCACTGGGGTCATTCTGGGCTTGTGCACAGACTGTTCTTCCCTCTTGTGTGTCTACACCACCACCACCACCTCCCTGTTTCTGCTGAGTCATGGACCCTCTTCACTGAAATAACCCAGACTGGCTGTCGGGGATGTAGGGTATGGGGACAGAGGTCAAGACTTCAAAAGTCCAGGGGCTGCTAAGTATAGAGCGAGGAGAGAGGTTAGGGGTTATAAACCAGGCCTGGATGGAAAAAGCATCACACAGGGTTCCAGAGAACCCCAGATTCTCTCTTTGCCGGAAGGGAAGGCTGAGGCCACCCCCGTAGCCAGCTTGGTTAACGTACCTGCACTTGATGTCAGTCTTACACATGAGATTAGCCTTCAGTTTGGAGACCACGATGCAGATGACCCGGATGAAGATAAGAAAGTTGACCTGTAGGACACACCGGCAGGGGGTTGGGGCCTCTCATTCCCTCTCCCAGTTATTAGCCTGGTCACAGTCCAGGTCCACCAGCTTCCGCTCCAACCCCTGAACTCTGTCACTTACCCCGATAGCAAACAGGATGGGCAGTCGGATGATGAGCCAGTAGTTCATATTGGAGTTCCTGGTCCAGCAGCTGGGGAGGAAGAGAGGGGAGGGCACACAAGGCATCCAGCTGGACTCACAGAGCCCTCGGGGGCTCATGCAGCACATGTGCCCGAGGCCAAGCAAAGTGCTACACCCAGCCACAGATCCATGCAGAGCCCTGCAAATGCATCCCATGCCCCGCCCCAGCCCTAAATCCTCAATACATGGTCACACTCAGGGATACCCATGCCTCCACCCCCATCTTCACAGGCCTCTGCAAACTGTCACATGCACACCCAGCTTCATGCACAGAACAACAGGCTATTTGCTCCGATGTTCATAAAACCCGTCAGGGAGGCACCGTGAAAGATCAGAAATATTGATTATCCTACCATGCCAGGGCAGGTTCAGGGAGTGGACATTAGAGACTGAATTCATACACTACACTCCTGCTGACCCCACGGATCCTCCCCAACAGGCAATAAACATATGCTCCAGGGTTCAAGACTCCCATAGCTGAGACCCTAGCACATCACTCTCCTGCAACAGGACCCTCACTCACCCCTCATCTTCATAGAGATACTTGACAATGCCCCAGGGGATAACAAACAGCAGCGGAACTCCTAGAGGAGAGAGGGAAAGATAGAGAGATGGGAGCTGCTGCCACAGAGCCCAGGTCCTCTCTACACCCCAAATCCCTCATGCCCCAAGTCTCTGGCCCTAAAACAGGCTGGTCTGAGTGCTTGGGAGAATGGAGGTCCGGGTTTCACACTAATGCTCCACATCCTTCCTTACAGACTTCTTCATGGTCAGGTCCGTTACCAGGATTTGCCTCCAGAGTCTTGGCTGTGAGACCCCAGGATAGATACCCAAATGGCATAGGATCAGTACATCAGGATGGGAAGGGGACCAGGAAACTCTTTGATGCTCTGTCCTCCCTCCCTGTATGTCCATCTCAGTCTACTCCTTCAGGACCCACAAGCTCCTTCAGCTGTTTGATCCCTCCCCCATGCAACTGTCCAGGGCCTAGAAAAGAGCCACGCCCCCTGTCCTGGTTGCACAGAAGCCTACAGTCAACAAACACAGTGGTTAGACTTCTCATTTAGTGCTGGGGCTTAAAAAAGCATTGGTGTGGTACTTGTAAATGGTGGAGTCTTCAGAAGATAGGGTCTGAGGCCATCTTTCCCAAAGGAGATTTGGGGACCCCCGTCCATCCAGTCTCTCAGTTTTGCTTCCTGGCGTGAAGTGAGCTATTTTCTCATCTGAATGCACCCACCACTGCTAAGCGGGACTCCTCAAAAGAGGGCCAAAGCAATGGGTCTGCCTAGTCTTTGACTTAAACCTGCAGGATGGTGATCTTGCACATAAACCATTTCTCTTTAGGATAACCACGTCCCAGGTGTTTTGTTATGGCAACACAGAGGTGACTAGTATAGCTTACAGATAGCCACTTGGGTGATTACAGCCTCTTGGTATTCATATTTTTGTTGTTGTCATTGAGACGGGTCTCAGGTAGCCCAAGCTGGCCTAAAACTTGCTATAAAATCAAAGGTGACCTTGAACTCCTGATCTGTCTCTATCCACTTTTTTTTTTTTTTTTTTCCCGAGACAGGGTTTCTCTGTGTAGCCCTGGCTGTCCTGGAACTCACTCTGTAGACCAGGCTGGCCTTGAACTCAGAAATCTACCTGCCTCTGCCTCCCGAGTGCTGGGATTAAAGGCGTGCGCCACCACGGCCCGGCCTCCACTTAAGAGCTAGGATCATAGAGTTCTGTAGTTTCTTGTGATCAGTCTCTCTCTCTCTCTCTCTCTCTCTCTCTCTCTCTCTCCACTTAGTTGGGGCAGTGGAGGGAGGGGAAGTTGTTATACCAAGTATTGTCTCTGACAGCCTGCAGAGTGGTCCTTAGAGCAAGGGCTGCTGCCCACAGCTCCATGAGTGAGCTTGGAGATAGATTCCCCAGTCAAGCCCTGGGTGACAGCAACTCGGACAGATCCAGCTGGACATTCTGAGTCAGGGATGCGCAGCCACGTTGACCTCAAGAGTTTTGAGCCCAGGAACTGTGAGATAGCAGTTTGATGCTCTAAGTGGCAACGTCCAGAGGTCATTGTTACACCGGCATGGGAACACAATCCAGCTGGTTTCTAAGGTCTACCCGGTAGAGCAGGAGCCCCGTTCATCCTGGAACTCAGTATGTGCTGGTTGACTAGCAGGTGGGCTGTTCACCCTCTCCTGGCAGATGAGACCATCGATCAGAAGGAAAGGACATGGGTAAGGGCAGATCTGGGGCTGTAACCCTATAGCCACTCCAGCCACTCTCAATGGCTTTTTACATCAACATTCTCATTACCTGCTTCCTACCTATGCCTTTCTCATGTGGGTCATGCAGGTGTGTGAAGTAGGACACAGTGTGCATATTAAGGTGTGTGTGCGAGGGGGGGGTTCATGCACACGCATATGTGGCTTTGGGACATCTCTCCCACGTGTACATTTTTAATCGCCATCTATACTCAGTATCCTTAAGTCCCTGGGTCCCACAGTCATAGATGCTGAACAACTGGTGTGTCTGGATCACTGCACAGGCTCATGATTCACAGAGGCAAGGGGTTCAACAGTGCACAGCTGACCAGCATCCATCAGATCTCTGTGGACGTTCATTTACTTATTTTACTAATACTATTGTTTAAAAGTTTCATTACACGCAGCATCTTTCACAGATTCCTTGTGAGCGTTCTGGGGACTCGAACTCTTGTCCTCACGATTGTGCACTAAGCACTTTCATCAAAGGAGTTATCTTTCCTCACCCAGACAAGCCATTCCAACATCCATGTTTTATAACCAGGACTTCATGGGACTGAATAAATAATGGGCGACCTAGGAGGAGCCTGGGGCATAGCATAGACCCTGCCCCATAGAATAAACCCAGTAGGAATGGAATAAATATATCAGTGAGAGAAGGGAAGCTCTCTAGACAAGAACAGGCCATTTCTTAGGCCACCCAGGTACAGGGACTTCTAGCTATGTGTCCTGCATCAGCCTTCGTTCTTTCTCTCTGAATCCTCACTCCAGTATGAGAAAGTTTGCTCATGTCACCAACTACCCCTGGCGAGCTTCATCCATTAACATCTGGTGAACAAGGCCCTTGTAAAGAAACAGGAGAATAGCCCTGCCACCTGCCAAGATGCAGGTTGCATTTCACCAGTTCAGCTGCATAGGAAGCCAGAAGTTGCTTTGCAGCATCCTGACTTGGGCTAGGCCTCTTGACAACATGCAGGTCTCTGTGACTCTTGTCTTCTCTCTGACCCTTCTTCTCCCCACCCCACTTCCTCAAAAAAAAAAAAAAATGTTCTGGTTGGGAAAGATACCCCCAAGGGTTCTGAGCCCCGAGGTAGGATAGGGAAGAAAGACCTGACGGCCTTCCCCCATCTCCTACTTGGAGAACTCCAGAGCATCCTCTGTCTCCACTGACCCCTACCAACTCCCTGCTTTTCTGGACACATCCTTTTGGTTGGTCCTGCCCTTGGGTTGCTATGGTGACAGATACAAACAGCGCTGATGTTATTTCCCAGAATGGACAGACACTATTTGTTCCCCACACAGAGGAAGCCCTTCCCTGAGTTCTTTAATGGTCTGCTCCTGCACCCACCCCTAGGGAGCATCAGGACTCTCTCCAGATGCCCCACCTGATGGAGTTATCTGTCAGGATAGAGAGGCTTAGGAAGGAAGGAACGATCTAGTAGAATGGGCTGGATCTTGGAGGAAGGGGAAGGACAGGGACCATCAGGGATCTCTGTATGCTGAAGCCAGGGCCACTTTTATCTATATAGAGATCTAAGCTGGGCTGGAGAGATGGCTCAGCTGTTAAAGGCTGGGCTCACAACCCAAAATATAAGAGATCTAAGCCTCCTCAGCAGGGGTCTGAGTGGAAAGCAGAAGCTAAGACTTGCGTTTGACAAGTAGACAGCAAGGCCCAGAGCCAGGAAGCTGGGAGCCTCTTGTGACCCAATACCTACTCTGCCTTTAAGGCCCAGTTTCTCTCCGGGTCTTAGGAACCTTAATACTTTGATCATGGTAATGCCCTCATTAGGACTCTTTACTCCTGAGGTGTCTTCCTGGAAGGTGAGATGGCAACCTCTTGTAAGAGGGATGAAGAGGGTTGCTTCCAGCACCAAGTAGCACTTCTGAAGGACCTGTCACCTTCCCCCATCTCCTACTCTGAGCAGGACCAGGATGGGAGAGCGCAGCCTGCAGTGGCTAAGCTGAGACATCCCTGGAAGCCAAGGCTAGGAGGGATCGGAATAGAAAACTCTGGAACTTCAAGGGTGGATTAAAGAGGGCTGAGCACAGGCCCGTCTTCTGTCTGTCCCAGGTGGGGTACCATCTGGTCCCTCTAGGAGGGGCTGCCCCCATCTATCTCCCTGTTGCCACAGGGCTACAACCCACCCGGCCCCCCCCCAACCAAACTATGCCCTTCCCGATCCTCCCACGGAGCGAGAAGTAGAAACACGACCAGAAATGTTCCAGAAAAAAAAAAAAAGACCCATTGGTTCTCAGTGCACTTCTTTGGCTAGAACATTTCCAGCTGCGCTCCAGGCACATCCGAAGTCCACTCCTTTTCTCGGCTGGACACCCCTCCCAGCTTGGCTGTCCCCTGAGTCCTTTGCTTCATCGTCACAACGGTATCCTAGGTTAGCCCGTATCCTGTTCACTTGCCTACCCCTTGCCCACCGTGAGGCCCAGGATGTAGCATCTCCCACAGAACCGCGGGTTCCCTGCACTGGGTATGAAGCACTCTCCCATAGGACCTCAGGAGAAGAGGTATCTGAGGACAGTGTTCTGACTTCTAGTGGTGTGGTGGCAGGGCTAATGGGGTTGGGGTGGGGGCCATATTTGACCATATGAGAATGGCATTTACTAAGAAAAGATATATACTATATATATATATATATATATATATATATATATGTATATATGTGTGTATATATGTATATGTGATATATGATATGAGATATGGTGTATATGGTATATGATAATATATACACACACAAATATATATGTATTTGTGGGCCTTACCCCAGCCTATGCTCAGGTACAGCTTGAAGATTCGCTGCTCCGAGAACACCGAGAACGCCAGCAGCGTGTACAGATACACACCTTCCACCAGCAACCAGTAGTAGTTGGCTGCCACGCAGTACTGCATGAGCAAGAACACCAGTCGGCAGCCTAGAGAGTCCTAGGGGCAAAGAAGGGTCCCATGGGAACAGCAGCCCTGCCTCCTGCCCCACCTGTCACTCCTCGATGGCCTGGTCTGGCCACTTTCCTACCATGGTTAACAGAGGACAAAGGAGCTTTCACATGGCCAGGGTCACTACTGGGAACTCTCTCTGCTTTAGGTCATTGAGCCCTCTCTCTCCTGAGAAGAAAGCACCTGCTATTGTCCCCATGCTGGAAGGAGAACTGAGCCCTGGAGAAGTCGTGGGATGTGTCTGGACTTATAGACAGCCAGTCCAAGATAGAGCTGGGACTCAAACTCCAGTCTGCATCCAGAGAACTCCCTGTATCAGACTGAACTCCTTATGACAGAGTCTCTTACCTGACCAAGGTAGACTGCCTCCTCCATCAGACTAGGATTTTCCCATGGTAGATTCCCATAACACTAGGGATTCCCCATTATGGACTGCCCTTTCCCATCATACAGTGACTCCCTAAGGTCCTATCTGGGCTACTCTTGCTTTCATCCATCCAAGGCTTATGCAGTGGACTCCTGACCAATGTCCTCCCCTTCCAGGCTCCCCAGGCTGCACCACGCACCTGATAGGAGAGGAGCCCATCCCACTGGTGCTGCTGGGCGGCCGTGCTGTACATCCACTTGAGGGCGGCATCTTTAATGAAGACGGACAATGCTCGGAGGATGAAGGATGCAAACAGGTTCAGATGGATGCAGTTCCTGGTGCAGTGCAAGTGTCTAAGGGAGAAAGCAGAGCCGGTTCCTGGCATGGCGGCCAACACTGGCTCTCCGGCCAGTACCAGTTCTATAGCCACCTCACTCACACATACATCAGGCATGTATCCATCTCTAGGACTATGTTCACATCTTCCTTCCTTTCTCCCTCACAACCTTGAAAATCTCTGATGCTCTGCCATCTAGAAGACCCTCAACTGGGCAGTCACTGCTCACTTCCGCCCCTTGCTGTGGTGCCATCTTTCATAGTTATGAGTAACCAAAGCAACATATGTGTCAGGATCAGTCTTCCCATGGGAGTTTTGATTCTTTAGGATAGGATGTTTCTGGATTGGTCTCCGGGGCGGAGTAGTTCTAGGCACACGGTAGGAATTCAAAAGGAATTGGGTACAATGTAAACTCAGGTAAAACTATGTAGCAGAGTTGAGCAGACCGTTCAGTGGGTAAGAGTGTTCGCCTTGCGAGCGTGAGGACCTCAGTTCAGGTCCCCAGCAATCCTGTGAAAAAGCAAGCATGCACACTTGTAACCTCAGTGCCAGGGTGGGGGTGGGGCATAGAGAACAGAAGACCACTGGGGTTTGCTGGTTGCCAGTTCAGCTCTATGTTCAGTGAGAGGTCCTGTTCTCAGGCAAATACAAAAAAACCGTCACTCTGAGAGTGATGGAGCAGGACACCTGATGTTTCTCTTCGGCTTCCATGTTTAGTATGCAAGCTATGCGAAGAGCACATGCACACCACTGAGTGACAAACTGGAAACCTAAGAGCACTTCCTTTGATAAAGTCTATCTCCCAAGCAAAAGCCAACATTGTTTTTAATGAAGGAACGCAGCAACTATTTTGTTTAAATGCAGCAGCCAAGCAAGGATGTGTTGCCGCTAATGACTATTTACAAATCTCACCCTCTAACAGGGCCACAGAAGAGGTGAACCAGAACTGGTTATAGCTTACAAATGAAATCTTTGGAGAAACACCAGAACAATGTACGGATGAACTATAATGACTCAAGGGTCCCAGCAACGAGTTCCCTAACACAGTCTAGCAATATGCATAAAAAGAAATAGAAAACTCATTCATAAGGTCCTATTTGATTTCCAGAAACTATCTCTAACAAGAGGCTTGGTAAGAACATGGTGGGCATGATAAAATGGGCTCAAAATTGTTAGAGAAGTCTTAAATTCATAGGAGATACATAGTCACACCATACTCAAGAACTGAAATGCCACTGTTCCATGTTGAATAATGAATTCAAACAGCTGTAATAAAATGTCAACGTTTTTCATGGTACTGAAAAGATTTACAAAGAATAGCTAAAGGTCAGGGATAGGTAGGTAGTCAAGCAGCCCTTTCCTCTAATCCTGGCACACGGGAGGCTGAGGCAGGAGGATCAGGAGTTTGAGGCAAGTCTAGGCTACAAATCAAGACCGGGTTTCAACAAAACAACAGCCCCCAGTTGGGCATGGTTATGCACGTCTATCATGCCAGCACTTGGAAGGTGGAGGCAAGGGACTTAGGAGTTCAAGGCCAACCTCAGCTACATATAGCAAGTTCAAGGCTAGCCCGGATTCCATGAGACCCTGTCTCAAAACCATCAATGTGCAAAAGGAATCACAAGCTAGGCGTCTCTGCTGTAAGAGAGCTTGGATGCCTCTGTGTGTATGTATGATGCCTGCACATATGTGTGCATGTTCATGTGTGTGAGTGCATGTTCAGAGGTTGGAGGACAACTCTGGCTGTTAATCCTTCTCTCCCATCTTGTTTGAGACAGAATCTCTTGTCCACTACTCTCCACACCAGGCTGGCTGGCCCCTGAGCTTCCTAGGTTATTACTGTCTCTACCTTCTGTGCCACCGCAGGAGTGCCAGGCCGCAAACACATGCCCCCAACTGTATCTGGCTTCTCATGGGTCCCAAGGATTCGAACCCAGATTCTCACAGTGAGTATCAAATGTTTAACCCACTAGGCTACCTCTGCAGCCAGAGAGTTAGGATTTATTTCTATCTGCCCTTAAAAAAAAAATTATTACATTAATTGGTTTAGTGTGTGTGTGTGTGTGTGTGTGTGTGTGTGTGTGTGTGTTTTAGAGCACACATGCCTGAACACTTGTGTGCCCGCCAGAAGGCTGGGAATGAATTTGGAGGAGTCAGTTCTTTCCTTGACGGTGGATTCTAGGGATCAAACTTGGGTAATCAGGCTTGACAGCAGGAGCCTTTACTGGATGAGCCAACTTGCTGGCCTGAGACCTTAAATTTCTACTAAATCTTTAGGAGACAAGGTGCTGTGGTTTAGGACTAGGGTAGATCAAAAGACAAATAGAAAAGGACGTAAATGACAGAAACCAACTTATAAATCTGGGGACCCTTGTGATGTCGTCAATGAAAAAAGTTAGTAAGCGTCTATCAATGGATAAGATTAACTTTTGTTAATCAATACTTCTTATCAATATGTTTTACTTATCAATAAACTTGACCAATTTTGTTTCATTTAAATGCAGAACGCCTGTGTATAAAAGGCGCCATAGAATGATAAATAAGCATAGATTAAGTGTGTCTCTAATAATACTTAATACTTAGATTAAGTACATCTACTGAGTATGTTAATATCCAGATAAATGCCCACAATAAGCCACAAAAGCCAAATAAACTAATTTTTTTTAAAAAGGCAATGAACATAGACTAAATTATGAAGCAATTCATAGACTAAAATATGAAAAGACAAACAAACAAATAAAAACCCACTTTCTCTAGGGGTCAAAGATAAGCAAACTACCATCATACAAAGGTCTTTTACATGCTTTATAGATTAACATTGCTTAATTCTGAGAATTCTAAATGTGGGTGTAGTGTAAAGCACAGGAGCCTTCTTCACTGGTGGCCAGAGTGCCACCTGGCAGTGGCCACCTGGGAAGCAACCTAACACTAGTTAACCAAACACTAAAGGTCAGGCAGTTGGTTATTGGTGGCAGTTTTACCTCTGGGGGTATACCCGAAGGAAATACACAGACAAGAATCACAGGAGGACCTCATTGTTGTGAGCTTTGTGATTGATTCAGAGAGAAAAATCCACAAAACATGTCAAATATCCACAAACTACATGGTGACCAAGAAATACAGGGGGGCGGGGACGGCTCGAGTGAATGAAATAGAATGGATCTCATGAGATCGTAAAGATGGATTCCCACCCCTGGACACTGTAGCAGGATACGGATGCTTAACAGTATCAGTGGACCATGCTGGATGTTATAGACACTCGGCAAAGGGGCGCAAGGTGACGAAAAAGAGTGGGAATTATGCCCTTAAGGAGCAAGGATCAGCTCTTTAGGGGTGGACACAGGAACCTGATAACTGTGCTGTGCTTTGCTCTATAGCTCAAGCTAGCCTAGAACTCACTATATAACCCAGACTGGCTTTGAGCTTGTAGCAATCCTCCTGCTGTGACCTAAGTACTGGATTAGAGGTGTTTACCACCATACCTGGCTTGTGATACTTTGTGATAAGGCTAGCCTGGTTAGCAAGCTCCCTCTGGAGACCTGTCTTGGCCTTCTGAAGTTGGAATTACAGGTGAGCCACCATGCCCACAAGCATTTATGTAGCTGAAACTGGTCCTCACACTGATGTGGCAGGTGCTTTAACTGCTGAGCCGTGTCCCCATCTCAAAATGCCTTAGTTATAAGCATTCATTTCTACATGTATTTACCTCTATACTTTTGACTCTCTGAAATCATTTACAATAAAAGAATATCTGGCCAGACAGTGGTGGCGCACACCTATAATCCCAGCACTTGGGAGGCAGAGGCAGGCTGATTTCTGAGTTCGAGGCCAGCCTGGTCTACAGAGTGAGTTCCAGGACAGCCAGAGCTACACAGAGAAACCCTGTCTCGAAAAACCAAAAAATAAAAAATAAATAAATAAAAGAATATCTGACGTGATTTGATTGTGAGCTATCTCTGAGATGTGTAGATTTGGATTGTGGCACTATTTTGGAAGTGGTGAACACTTTAGGGGTGGAGCCAAATGGAAGGTAGTACGTCACTGTGGAGGGTATACTTAATCTTCAGTCCCTCCCCTTGTCTGCCTCCTGTCCGTCAGGAGATGAACAACTCTCTCTGACACATACTCTCATGGCCATGAGTTTCTAGCCAATCCCACGGGGATCAAGTGACCAAAGACTGAACCCTCCAAAATCATGAGAGCACACAAATGTTTCTAATGCATTGCGCTGGGGTGTGAGCACATAAGTGCAGGTCTCACGGAGACCAGGAAAGGGTATCGGATCCCTTAAAGCTGGAATTATAGGTGATTTCGAGCTGAACTGTCCAGCATGGGTACTGGAAATTGAACCAGGGTCCTCTGTAAGAGCAGTACATTTTCTCAACCACTGAGCCATCTCTCCAGACCCACCTCTCCTATTCTTGATGCTCGAGATCCTGGGGTTTCTGACCACATAATTCTCCTGACCCTAAACTCAATTCCCCTTACTGATCCCAGAGAGATTAAGGAAGTTGTTCCCCAGCCCTTCCTCAGCTAGATTAGAGCCAACAAAGAACTTTCCGCTGGGGTTAACAAGCTTCAAGACAGCAGAATCTCAGATCACTGAGACTTTCCAAAACTCATGCTGAATTACTGATTATTACCAGGATTATTATCAGGATGGGGCTTCTTGGAATTTCCCATCATCTTACCATCCATTGTTACATTTTGTGTGTGTGTGTGTGTGTGTGTGTGTGTGTGTGTGTGGTGTATGTGTGTGGTATGTAGTATGTGTTTGTGTCTCTCTGTGTGTGTGTGCATGTGTGAGTGGTGTGTGTGTGTGGTATGTGTGTATGTGTGTGTGGTGTTGTATGTAGTATGTGTCTCTGTGTGTGTGTTTTCAACCTCATGTTTTCCAGAAAGTTCTAGAGAGCAGGACCCTCTGGTTGCTTTGGTTTGAAATTCCTCTACTAAGGAACTGAGCAGGAGACAGCCCCCTCCCTCCCAGTCTTGAGCCCCTCCTTACCTGAAGCCAACAAGGATGGCTGAAGCGATGACCAAGGCCGAGAATGAAAGTGCGTACCCCACCGTGTAGATAACATACAGCGACAGGAGCTGTTCCTCAGGGGAATTCTGTGTGCACAGAGGGACATGAGGGTGTGTGCATGGCCCGTGGGCCTTATGTGTGCATGAGCATTCTTCTCCCAAGTGCTTCATGCTGAGGTCTAAGGACATGAGGTGACCTGGGGCCCCACTCGGGATTTCAGAATTAAGAAAGAGCATGACCCATGGAAGTGGTCCCAGGATGTTTATGACCTGGATCCAAGGTGAGTACACATCACCTTTGGCCAGACAGCAGACATACAAAGTCACCGGAAGCAGGGGGGGACTAACAATATGACAGCAGCTGCCCCACCCAAAGCCTAGAGCCTCTGCTTCTGTGAAGCGGAGACCTAGCTGCCCCTTCCCAGGCTCAGAACCCTTCAGCTCACTCTCTCCCCTCGCTTGGACTCTTCACACTCCGACAGGTCCCTCCAGGGTAGGCTGGAGTTGTCTTTGTGTAGCCAGAGACCCTCAGCTGTGCAGAACCGGTACACATGGCCTTGGAGCACTGAGCAGGGAGACATGACATCTGAGGCTCAGCCTAGAGATGAGCAGCCCACCTAATGTTGTCCTTATCTCTCCATTCTTGGGGGCACCCTGCTCAATTAGAGATGACTGTTCTGAGTTAGTGACAGGAGTTGCATGCACACAACACACACACACACACACACACACACACACACCACATACACGCACGCAGCACTCACAATGGTCCAGGTATAAGAGATCACCAAGGTGAGGATGACTCAGCCACCCTCAGCTGTTTCTCCTAGCCACCCAAAGTCACAGTTGAGTGAGTCTGTACCTTTTAGACAAGATAACCATAGTTTGGAACCATGTCCTAACCTCTAGTCTCAAATCACACTATTGACAAGGTGCTGAGCAGAAGGGGCCCTGCCAATCACAGTCACCCTCCATGATTTCTGATCTTCCTGACTCAGAGTCCCTTGTCCTCCTGTATCCTTTGGGGGATAGAGAGGTCTAAGAACAAAGCTGGTACTAAACTCCTGAGACTGGAAGTAAAGCAGCGTCTACTTAAGGAGCCCCAGTCTGAGGAGACATGGCCTCCCCAAGGAGCCCCATTTT
>JADRCH010000196.1:399817-494600 GCA_019843965.1 Rhynchomys soricoides | reverse complement strand
CAGTCTGAGGAGACACAGTCTACCCAGGGAGCCCCAGTCTGAGGAGATTTGGACTTTCTTTTAAAGACCTCTAAAAGGAACACAAAGTCTCATGGTACTGTTATAGCTATCATTCTTGGAAATGTCCCCTTCAGATGGGGAAACAATGCTTGCTCCTTCAAGTAACCTCTAGTCCTATATTCAAGAAGGACATGGCTCTTTGAGACCTGCTTCTCTGAAAGAAGGCAACAATCTGGGCCCTATCCTCCATCATCTCCCGGAGCATAAAGGGAAATCCACAGGGACCATTTCCACAAAGCTGGGGGTGGGCTGTCACCTGTGGTCTTCGAACTCACTTGAATATCGGGGTGCTGGGGAGTCCCCATCATGTCCTACTGTGGTAAAAAAATATTTTAAAAATCCTGGCATGGGGTTCCTATCCTCCTTAATGGTTTATGTACCCAGATGAAAGGCACGCACGCAGCCTTTGTATTTACGATGGGCCTTAATCAGCACACTAGCTGGGCACCTGCCTACCCTCCGCGCTGTTAGAATCTACCTCCTATCCAGAGCCCAAATTATTTACTATGCTTCATCTGGGCTGCTCTTAGCTCCAATTAGGCAGCCCTCTGGGTCACGTTCTCTTGGCCCCTAGCCCATGATGGCTCTCCTTTCTTCTCTCCCGCACATCCTTTCTATCCTACGGTGGCTTTTCCTCGCCCTTTCTCGTGATCTCAAACTTGGGAAACGTACAACCCACCTGTCTCTTCTCCCCAGCTATTAGTGCTGGCATCTTTATTTACCAATCAGAATTAACTGAGGGAGGGGTCCCTCAATGTCTTATGTACAGACACTCTAGCAGTTGAAGGAGGGGGATTAGCACAGGAGAGGGGGGAGGGCAGCCAAAGTCAGGGGCTGACTGTAGAAGATTTAAATTCTGTAAGACTAAATGACTTGAATTGGCAAGATGGGTCAGCAGGTAGAGATGCCTGCTACCAAGCCTGCTGCCCCAAGTTCCATCTCTAGGACTCACACGAAAGGAGAAAAAAACCAACTCCTACAAGCTGTCTTCTGACCTCCACATGGATGCTGTCACACGTGCCTCCCCTAAATAAGCAAATAAATGTCATACAAATATTTTAAAGGCCAAAAGGCTTGAAGGACTGGCTATGGCCTGTGGGTGGCAGACATTGTGGAAAGGAACAGGGAGAATACAGAAGTGACCTGAAGCCCTTGGTGGTCATGGCTGGTCAGTGTTAAGGTGGGGAGATTGTCAGTAAGAAAAGGCTGATTAATACATATATGCATATATGCATATATACATATATACATGCACATATACATATGTATAGATCTATATATACATATATACACACATATACACATATATACATACACACATATACACATACACACATGCACACATACATACGTATATATTCATATACACACATACACATATATACATATACAATATACACATATACACATATACACACATGCACACATGCACATATGCACATATACATATGCATATATACATATACACACATACATATATACATATATACACATATACACACATATGTATACATATATACACATATACACATATATATACATATATACACATACATATATACATATATATCATATATACCTATATACATACATATATACATATGCACATATGCATATATGCATATGGTAGAGTAGCAGCACACCCAAGGGACCCCTGCCTCCAAGGGTAGACTTTAAGTGCCAGAAACCCAATTTTCCAGCTTCTGAGACCATGGTTATGTGCCAGGGAGACTTCCTGTGGGTCCTGTAACAACATTCTTCCAACACCAACCCTGCCACCCAGCTTCATGCCTCTCTTCTTCTTTCTCTCTTCCCTTCATGAATACCCCCTGAAGCAGGGGTCCTTTTTGAGGAGGGGAAATTTATCGGAATAAATCAGCTTTGTGTGTGTGTGTGTGTGTGTGTGTGTGTGTGTGTATGCACCTGTGGTGTGCATCTGTCTGTCTGTATGTGTGTCTCTCTATGTGTGTCTGTATGTATGTATCTCTGTGTGTGTATAGTGTATGTCTGTGTGTGTATGTATATATGGTGTGTGTCTATATGTGTCTGTCTGTGTGTATTTGTGTGTGTGTATATGTGTGTGTCTCTGTGTGTATGTGGTGTATGTCTGTCTGCCTGTGTATGTCTCTGTGTGTTTTGTGCACATGCATGTGTGGGGGAGGACACATATGTGTGTACATATGTGCATGGAGGCCAGAAGTTGATGGTGGATGCCAGGTGTCTCCCCCACGACCACCTTACTTTTGGACCGGATCCTTCACTGAACCTGGAGCTCCCCTGGGCTCACCTAGCTCACCAGCCAGCCCCTCCCCTGTGCAGGCATACCCTACTACACGCAGCTTTTTACATGCCTGGAATCTAAATTCAGATCCTCTCCATCTTTAAAGCAAGTACCTTATCAACTAAGCCGTCTCCTCGGCCTGGAACCTACATTTCCAGACTCTGACAAACCCCTGAGGATCTGATGGCACATCATCCAGCATCGAGTAGTGAGCTGAGCTCTGGGGACAGCTCTAAGGAGCTTACAAATGGCTGGGGAAGGTGGACACATGCTCTCATTTTAATATCTTGGAGGCCACGCTCGGGTCCCCAAATGCTTCTATGATCTGGTGCATGGCTACTTAAAATTCTTTCTGGAGTTCAGTCTTCTGGTAGATAACAAACATGTCTTTGGCTGTAGATACATCCCCATGGTGTGGGGACCTGGATCAATTTTGCGGGAATGAACGGGTATCTGGGCCTGCTCTGCAGCCTGTCTGTGTGGCAGGGAAGAGGGAGTGGGGTAGGGAGAAGGAAGCTTTGGAGAAAGGAGAAGGGAGAAAACACAGCAGTAGACTCTTCCCAGAGCTGGCACAGACCCCAGCACACAGTAGGCACCATGTCCTACATGCACCACGCACACAGTATGCACTATACCTTATATACACAGTCCACACAGAGGGCACTGTACCCTATATGCACCATGCACACAGTAGGCACTGACCCCTACATGCACTGTGCACACAGTAGGAACTATACCTTTCATGCACACAGTAGGCACTGTACCCTTCACACACTGTGCACACAGTAGGCACTGTACAATTGTAGGCTTCCTCACTACATGTATTGTGCTTGCTGCCTCTGAAGGCTATTTACTCACAGAATCAAGTTTTGAGTACCTACTGTGTGCCGGCACCTTAGAACATCATAGCCGTCTCCCCAGGGAGGCATGGTTAACCCCATTTTACAAATGAAAACACGGAACCTCTGAGACACCAGGAGGCCTGTTCAGAATCATGGAGTTGGGAAGACACACAGGCAGGATTCTAACTCCCAACTCTCTGCCTCCAAAAGCCAAAACTTAGCAGCTGGAGTTGTACCCAAGAGTCAATAGTGACCAAGTACCTGAGTTTGGATTTCCACACATGCCATTGTGGCCCTCAGACAGCCTGCATGGCTCTGGGATCTCTGCTGAGGGCCAGCTTGGGTGTAAGGAGGTGGTGTGCGCCTCTCTGGCTTAAAGAGATCACTGTCCCAGAGAAGCCCAGACTGCAAGTTCATCTGTCGTTAGCCCTCATTAACATCAAATATTAAAAGCCACAGCTGGATAACTGGCTGAGCCCATGGTCCCCAAATGCCCTTCTTGGCTGGAGGTAGTGGGCAAAGCTCTGCTTATCAGCCCAGCTTTATCTGGCCCGTGAGGAGCTGGCCAATCCCAGCCAAGGGCTTGGCTTGGTCTAGTCAATACAAGGAGACAACCAGGCGGCCGCATGCCAGGAGGCCCAGTGATATTTCATTAAATCAGCCCCTGGTGCTGGAAATAAAACCCCCAATTAAACACTTCGCCTCTCGGAAGCTGCCACGGTGTCTGTAATCAAGCTAACAGCCGCTCTTCCACGTGGATGGCGGGCACTCAACGCCGTGGAGAGCTGCTCACGAATCTATTAGCTCCTGCACCCTGGCAATGGAGGTGGCCAACAAGGGCTGTGGGGTATGGCAGGGGGACCCATTTCACAGATGGAGACACTGAGGCTCAGCGAGGCTAGAGCCCCTCCTGTATGTGACAGGATGGGGAAGGGTAACAACGAAGGGGCTAGCTCTGGGTAGAGGAACAGAGAGGCCTGGAGCATCAAGACTTAGGAAAACACCAGGTTCTGAAGTCCAGACTCAAATCTTGACTCCACTCTTAATTAGCTAAGGCACTTTGGGGGTGTTACACCAGCTCTCTGGCTCTCAGCTTTTCTCATCTATAAAATGGGAACTATTCCCAGAAGAATAGGCAGGAACTACCTGATGTGCAGTCACAACGGAGGCCTTGTTACCTCCCCCAAGTTTTACAAGGCCAGAGCTCCTGTGAGGCCTAACTTGGGCCTCAGTCACCCCTTGGTAACCCTGGCCTACTCTAAAAGCTCTCAGGCTCGACATTACCCAGGGAAGCCGGCCTATCAGAGTTTCTAAGAATCCTGAGTGATAGGCCACATAGCTTTTTATGACCCTCATATAATTAGCTCAGCTAACAAACAGGTAGGAGAACCTGGAGAGGGCCGCTAATGAGGCTGGGCTGACATGGAAGGAGTGGGTCCCTGCTGAAGGGTAAACGGAGCTGCCGAAGGGCCTGAGACGGCCAGCAGGCCAGAAGGCCGCAGGGACCTCATCTTCCTGTCTCTTGTGACCCAGACTCTTCCTCCCAACATGGTTCTCTTCCCATTCATCTACTTCCACTCTTTCTACACCGTCTGGGGTCCCAAGTCCACAACGACAAGGCCTGGAATGGTTTTCTTGGGACCCTGTGCACCTCTGAGGCCTGAGGTCTTGATCCCATGTTCAAAGTGCTCCCTGAGCATTTTCCCTCTTCCTCCCTCTGCTTACGACTGTCCTCCCTGCCTGGCCCCAATGTCACCTGTCCTGATAGAACACCCCAGGAAAAAAAGATGTCTCTGACTCCCCCCCCCCATCTCTACTTGGGCCCTAAAGTTGACCTGTCCAGCTCCATACAGCTCCCTGGCGTATGCACAAGTATGTCCCTAGCTCCTGACAGGGACTTACCTCAGCTATGGTCGTTGGTTTGAACGTAGTTCTATCTTAGGCTACCCACTCCTCTACCTTGCTCTCAACCCCAGAAGGCTTTAGTCCTGCATCACACAATTCTAGCTTGTCATTTAGTCAGCAGGTGACACCAGCAGAAAACACTAAGATGATGAAGAAAGAATCTGCCCATTCACCCTTACCCTGCCTGAGTCTGGGGCTTTGCCCCTCTGTGGGGCACCCTGATGGTGGCCTCTTTAGCCTAACTCCAGCCAACTCGAGGAGTTCTGGCCCCAGGCCTATTGCTTTCTTCTTAGGCCTTTGGGGGTGCTGAGCTCCATTAAATTACCCTCCCTCTCCCCCCCCCCCCCCCCGCATGTTTTCTAGAGAACTCACCAGAGACAAGGCCTCTCTGTCGATTTCTTGTCCCTAGCTTATGCTGTGAGCCATCTCCACTAGCAGCTCCCTGAGGCAGGCTAAGAATGCTCCAGAGACGCCCCTTCCTCATCCCCCACAGCACTGGGTAGGACCAGGGAGCCCTGGTACAGTGACAGATAGCACGATGTGAATCCAGTGGGTGTCTCTGGGGGTCTCCAACTCAAGAGAGAGGAGGCAGAGCTGGTGATCTGGGTGTCACAAACGGGTGGGAAGGAGTAAATTAGCCTGGTGAGAAGGGAGAGAAGGTGGCTGCCAGGGGGCCTGTGCAGAGGCCGTTATCTTCATGGAGAAAGCAATAAAACCGTGTTCGCTCATAAACGGGCACCACCAGGACCTATTTCCTGCTCAAATAAAATTAAAGGTGATGGATGGAGTCGCCGGCGCAGGCAGAGCTGGGGGCGTTTAGTGCTGAGTGATAGGCTCTGTCCTGCGCCTGGCTCCCTGGGGTCCAGAGGTTCAGCCAGGATGCCCAAGCAGAGGTCCCAAATCTTTGAGGCAGCGAATGTGTGTACCATGTAGGAAGGTGCCAAGCATGTAGGGCAAGTGGGAAAAAGATGAACGGAGACTTGTCACTCCCCCCGCCCCTCCTCCCAGGATCTCTAATCTTCTTCTGTCCACATCGATTGGCTCCACTTTAGCTCCTGAGTCTAAGAACCAAAACACAGAGAGGTCTAGGGACCGCTTCTGACCACGCAGTATCTTGCGTCATCAACAAGTGCATCCACAGGATGGCATGACTCAGAGGGAAAGGGCAGGATCCCATTGCCCTTACTAGTGTGCCCAGCCAATGGAGGTCATTCAGTCCACTCACCTGTCTCCGGACCCAATGCCAAATGTGCAGGCACTATCCAGCTCCCCAGAAAGCCTGGCTCAGCAATTCAGTGATGAAATGCAAATCCTCAGCCAACCTCCTGGACTGATGCCCAGGTCTGCCAAACCAAGCTAGCTGTGTGTCTTGGAAAAGCCATGTTGTAGCTTTGTCTTTTAGCTTCCTGGTCAATAGGGGAAATGGGAGGAATCGTCTCAGAGAGCTTTGGGCAGGATCCAATGAGTGTCTTGCCTGTCCACAGACAAAGGGTGCTGAGGAATTCTGAGTGAAGGACTACTGAGCCACTGGGATCCTGCCTCTTTTAGACTCGGTTTGTCCTGAGTAGCACAGGAGAGGTGGGTGGAGCCTCACAAGAAGACCAGCCTGGGTCCTATAAGACCTTACTTCATGATGAAGTTCATGTCCGGCCTGCCAGGCCACTTCCTCCAAGAAGACCCCTGACTTTTTCCGAGCCAGACTTCATTCCTATGCTTGCTCACAGGCTGGTTTCTGTTGAGGATAATCGCTAAGAGAAGTACTCAGGGCCCCACCAGACACCAGCTCATTTGGAACGAGAGACTTAAATCTCTTGGGACTCCGGTTTCCTCATATAGACAATCCTGTCCCCACTGTTAGGACAGGATTGGACACAGATATTGGGTAAGTATTAACTATCATTACCTTATCAAGTGTCTTCTCTCGGCTGGGCAGATGGCTGTGTCTGTAAAGTGCTTGCCACAGAAGCCTGAAGACCTCAGTTTAGCCCCTCAGCATCCATGTAGAAAGTAGGGTAAAATAGCATGAGCCTGTGATCTCAGTGCTGGGGACTCTGAGATTGGTGGATCTCTGGGGTTCACTAACAAGGCAGTCTAGTCAAAGGTGGACAGTCTGTGAGGACAGCCCAAAATTGTCCTCATGGTCTCTGCATGGTAGACCGTACTTGTAGACCAGCACATGTAATAAACACGACCTGCGCACATATGAACACACACATGTGCGCACGCATACACCGCACATACAACACACACGCACAAAGTGACTTTTCTCCCCTCATGGCCACTGCGACTCCTTGCAGCAAGAATGCTTGACCCTGTTGACCCCCATGGAGCCTCAGCATGGGGATTGGAATGGAGCAATAGATATAGAAGTTGACACTGTATGTCATTGAGTACACTGAGGGTGTACTCATGGGCACCCTCGTCCTCTAGAGGGCTCTGGAGGGAGCGACTCTCCTACCCACCCAGTCATGCCTTTCCCTATGTAGAGTCTCCTCTCAGGCAGAAGGACAACTTGTCCAGGAAGGCAGCTGGACAAGGTCTGAGGGGCCAACCCACCATACCCTTGAGCACTGCTCCCTGTAAATCTTTAAAAGTATCAGGAAGTACCAAGGGAGCACTTCTAGGTAATGTACACATGCACACATGCACACATACACACACACACACACACACACACACACATGCACATATACCAGACACACTCACACACACACACACACACACACACCAGACATGCGCACACACACACCAGAAAATTACACCCATAGGTACCTTCCCGCCCTACCTCCCATGATCTGTTCCTCCCTCCTGGCTCCTTTGCTGACCACCAGGTCAGAAGGGTCTCATTGCTGTCTTCAGTCACATTCCACCCCCCCGCCTACACAAACATCAGACCCAGGACGCCTCAGGCAGTTCCAACTCCTGTCACTGCTGACTACCAAAAGCAAGGTGCTCTACCCTCCAGGAGGCCTGAGGACATTCTCAGGTATGGGAACTGGGTCCCAAAGGAAGGGAAACCATGTCCCATCCTGCCCCAGCATCCTGGGATCAAGCAGGGGAATGAACACTCACCACTGCTTGCCCAGGGCAGGTACCATGGGCAGCTGACATTCACAAAAGAATCTGGGGGCCCATCCGGCCAGCAGGCATAGTCATCAAAGGTCCGGTTGCAGAAGAGGCCTGGAGAAACGGTAGAGCCATCTCTGAGTCCCAGGCTGTCATTCATCCTTCCCAACCTCCCCAACCACTGGAACCCAACCACTGGAAGCTGTATTCCTCCAACCTCTGTCTGTTAAGTGCTCACTGGATGCTGAGCACTCTCCCCATAGAGCAGTGACCAAGGAAGGATCCTATTACTCATCAGGGGCGGGACCTTAAGCAACTCTATGTCCTCCTCTGTGAAATGGAGGATCTCCTGGTCCACGGAACTTTGTCATAACATAAGCTTGTGGCACACGCCTTTAATCCCAGCACTCGGGAGGCAGAGGCAGGCGGATTTCTGAGATCGAGGCCAGCCTGGTCTACAGAGTGAGTTCCAGGACAGCCAGGGCTACACAGAGAAACCCTGTCTTGAAAAAACCAAAAACAAAAGAATGGATATAGCAAGGACTTAACAGATGGCTCCTAAAAGACATTTTTTGACCGTTCTTCACAGACGAGAGGGAAATGCGGGCTTGCAAGGTTGAGGAGACCTTCCCCAGGTCACTGTTACGACCAGAGACAGGATTTGAACCCAAGCCCAACTGACCCCAATGCTGTGTTCTTTAAGCTACTTTATATACTCCCACCAAGATCTACTCTTATTGGCTTGGTTGGTAGAATGCTTGTCTAGCATGCATAAGGGCCTGGGTTCAGCCTTCAGCACTGCATAAGCCAGGTGTGGTGGTATATGGTCATGTAATGCCAACGCTTGGGAGGTAGAGGTAGGGGGATCGGAAGTTCAGAATTATTCATGGCTATATAGCGAGTTGGAAACTAGCTTAGGCTACATGAGATCATGTCTCAAACAATAAAGATCGATTATAAATGTGTCGATCTATCCACACAGCTAAGGAGGGGCTGGGGAAAACACAGAATGGAAAGTGGGGGTCCTGCTCTGGGGGTAAAGACAGCAATGAAACAGCACCCACAAAGCTGCCTACAAGAAAACAGATGGGAAGGGGGCAGGAAGGACTTCGGTGAAGATGCAGTGTAGTCATCGGGATAGAGGTCCGGGAAGATACCGTTCCAGAGAGACACCAGCTATGGACTTGGGATCTTCAAAGCCTCTCTGGAGGTGTTCAGGAGTACAGGCACAAGGCCCCATCTGCACTCACCTGTGTCCAGGAGTGGCGCTTCCGTGAGGAAACGTTGGCACTGGCGCCGATATTCTCTCCATTTCTGCACCGTCTCTGAGAGGGAGACCGTGGCACCCTATGAGGGAAAGCCGAAATAGAAGCCCTGTGGCTCCAGCAGCCCCTTCCGGTCCCACCCTACCTCTATCCTCTTGGTTTCTTAAACCTCCAGTGGACCAAAGCCCACTGGGGACTTCTGAAAGGGGAGAGAGTTGGTGACTCCCACTTTGGGGATCCAGGCCTTCTGGGGTGTTTATCCTGCCCAGGGGATTGCACAAGGCTGCCATGTAGTAAGTACCCAGAGAGTATCTAGTGGATTAATGCTTAAAAAAGTGGGGTGAAGCCAGGCAGTGGTGGCGCACGCCTTTAATCCCAGCACTCGGGAGGCAGAGGCAGGTGGATTTCTGAGTTCGAGGCCAGCCTGGTCTACAGAGTGAGTTCCAGGACAGCCAGGGCTACACAGAGAAACCCTGTCTCAAAAAATCAAAGAAGAAAAAGAAGGAGGGGGAAGAGGAGGAGGAGAAGGAGGAGGAGGAGGAGGAGGAGGAGGAGGAGTGGTGAAGGAGCACGTAGAGGGGGAGTGTGTGACTCATTCGTAGTCCCAGCAGCCCTTCATCTACCCTCAACAAGGGAAGACATCCTAAGGGACAGCTGTGTTACAGCCTGGGGCTCCTCCCCTCCGGATGTCTGGCCATGCAGTCAGCCTGGAGATGTCTTGCTTCCAACCATTCTAGGCGAGTCAAGAGACAACTCCATCAAGGCACAAGGCATCTTGGGAAGCGGAGCTAAGTCCAGAACAATAGTCACCTAGCGCAGTAGCTAACTTGCATCACCAGAGGAGGCAGGATGTGGTCTCATCAAGGGCTTATAGAAAGAGCCAGAATTACCGCCCACCCCTCCTGCTAGACTCGATCGATCGGTGCCCTGGGAAGGCCACAGACCGTCCCACCCCACAGTGTCTCTTCTGAAGCAACACAGATCTGAGATGCAACCTGGCTTCTACATCCCAGGAGGATAAGGAATAGCAAGGACAGGGTGAAGACAGAAAAGTCCCAGAACTCTGAAGTTGTGCCTGCTCTAGGAGGTGACCTGTGATGGAGGGCTAGGAGCCTAAAGAAGTTTAACAGTACCAGCTTTTGAGAATGTGGCTGTAACAGATCCACTCCACTGAGCACGCCCCTCTGCTTATTTCGGAGTGCTCCCTTTAGCTAGCCTTGAGCTTGCAGTGCTTTTTCATTTGCTTCCCAAACATCCATAAAGGCTATGAAAATAATTGTTATAAACAAGTCCATAGCTGGATCAGAGAGCGCCTTGTATTAAAGTTGGGATTTACGTACGCAGAATTAAATGTGTACATGAATGTGTATATATGCATGTGTGCACACAAGAGAGAGCACGCATTGCCACGGTGTATGTGGAGGTCAAAGGGCAGCCTGTGGGAGTTGGCTCTCTCCTTCCGACCATATGGAGTCCTGAGGATGGGAACTCATATCCTCAGACTTGGCAGCAAGCGCCCGACGAGCCATCTCTTCAGCCTAGAAGTTCACCTTTTGAAGCCACAAGGTAAACTCAAATGGCTGATTTTCAGATGCCAGGGCTCCCAAGTCTTAGTCCCATCCCCCGCGTCCCCCACCCCTGCCCATCTCACTTATATACAACAGATCTGATTTCTGGGTGAGCCTACCCTGGTTTGAGCAGAGGCCTACTTCATATGACATTACCACAGAACAACACACAGGGACATGTGCTTGTTCCTGGTGACATGGAACGTTCCAGAAGCTGGGGCCAGAAGTGGGGGATGGGTCAGGCTTATTCTGAATGCCACCAACATCTCTGGGGTGAGTGTGCTGGTGAGGCCGTCCTGAAGGACATGTTCTTCGGAGAGCAAAGGTCAGCAGTATTTGCTTGGAGAATAAAGAAAGGGAAACCAGATGTGGCAGCAGCAAAGGTGTATTGTGCTTGGAGCCACTGCTGAGGGGTGGCAGACTCATGGGACTAAGCCACAGTGGATTGGTTCCACCTCTCTCACTACCTTCTCTACTGTATCTCTCCTTTCTTCTCGGTGCCCTGAAGGCAGTGGAGCAGGTTAGGGCAGACAGCGACAAGAGGAGGAATCCCCACCACGTCCGTTCTTAGTAGGACAAATGGCAGAAAGCAAGGTCACTGCTGGGAACTAGGGCAGCAGGAGTCTAGTCAGGGGGCCCAAGAACCCAATGGAGAGGAGGGGATGGGGGCTGGAGACAGGACCTTGATGGCCAGCTACCGTGAAAGCATCAAAGACACGTTGGCTTTGACTACGAGCAGAGTTTTGTCTCCCTCTAAAGCCACAGAATGCCAAGTTTCCATGGCGGAGAGTAGAGGAAACGTGAGAAATACAGAGATGGGTAAAGACTGTGCAGAGAGTCTTCAGGCTACACGGAGTTGGAGCCGAGTGCTTTGCAGCACAGATGTCTTAAGAAGGCAGTGGGTGTGTGGGCTCAGGGAGTGTTGGGACAGGTCTCAGTGTTGACCTGAGGGGTCATCTAGGGACTGAAGGGGAAGGGAAGTATGGGAAGGGGAAATGGAGGCTGGCCTAGCTAGGAAGGTGGTCATTTCAATAGGAAGGCACAGTAAGGACAATGGTGTAGCTGTGACGAGCTAAATTCCACACCCAGAACCCAGATAAAAAGCTAGGCAGGCACGGTGGCACATACTTTTAGTCCTTGTGCTAGGAAGGGGGTTACAAGAGGACCCTTGAGGCTCCAGAGTGCTTGGAGGATCAAGGCAAGCGAGGACAATGCCCAGGTGGAAGGGCATCCCTAAGAGACTAAGACCAAGGAGTTCACAGCCAGCTAATGGATGGTGCGCCTTGTCTGCTCTGACCAAAACCTGCACCATGTCACAGGGCATCCTCCGCTGGCTCAGCCTGAGTGTGATTGCACACCAGAGTTTCTCCTTTTCTGGAAATCCTTTGAGTTGTGTTGAGGGGTAGGAAACAAATAGGTCTCAGTCTCACCTGACTACTAGAGGAGGAGGAAGGGAGGCGGGACCCTCAGCAGGAGCAAACACAGGGCTCTGAAGATCGAGTCTCAAACCTCCCAGCTAGACACAGTCGCTTTCCTCTTAGACAGCAGACTTTTTCTTCTGGTCTCGTCTCAAAGCCTGGGTCACGTTTCCCATTGCTCAACCCTAGATTTTTGTGTCCACGTTTTGTTTTCTTAAGGTCATTCCTAAGATAGCTGACCCAGATGGATGGGGTAAGGCAAGGTACAGGCAACTGTCAGACTCAGGTAATCTCTCACAGATACTCTGTCACAGGCTGTACTCCTCACTTCCTCAGGGATGTCCCTAGCACTGGGACCTTGACATGGAGACTCCTGTTCCCACATCAACACACACAGACAGACAGGCACACAGACACATGCTGAAACACACACACACACAATCACACATATAAACACTGTCACAAGCACAGTACCTTTCCCCTACATGGACACATACCAGGAGATGCCCACTCACCCACCAGGCTGTGACATACAACCCCATACCTTCCCCAAAGCACAGTATAACAGGCAGGATATCAAGGCGCACACACACACACACACACACACACACACACACACAGGAATTTGCTGAAGGACAGGTGCACCAGACACTGGAAGACAGGATGTGGTTTCTTGGCTGATCCTGGACAGTCCTATGCTGGGTCCGTGTCTGGAAGGAAGCCCAGCTAGGGACAAAGTCTACCCAGACCAAGCCGGAGCCACAGCCTCTGTTGTCCTTTGTTGGAGTACAGAGACCAGGGGCTTTCAACAATCCTGCACCAGGCTGCAATCTGCAGCCTGGGGACGCACCAGGCTGCAATCTGCAGCCTGGGGACGCACCAGGTTCCAAAGGACCTTTCTCCCAGAGGCCCCAAGCTGCCATTTCAGAAATGGGTCCCCTTGGTGTCCATCCATCCCTCCATGTCAGACCCTATGATCCCTGTTTTACCAACAGGGAAACTGGGGTTTAGGATCAGACCTGACTTCAGGACCCAGTTCCACCTGGTTGCAACGTCAAGTGTCAGATGCCTGCCTAGCTTCTCAGTAGCCCAGTTTCCTCATAGAGGATCTGTGGGTAGAAAGGAACAGGAGTGGTCCTTCCCAAAAAGCATGCTGAAGCAACCTAGGTCACATTTGTCGCAAGTTAGTTCAGCCATCTCTTTATTCTGCAGGGAAGGAACTTCTGCCCTCACCAGACCCGTTCTCTCGGCCTTCATGACCCCCAGGAGGAAGGTGTGAGCCAAGAGCTGGGGTCCCACTCCCTTGTTTCCCTGTTCCTAAGCTGCTGGACCACATCACCTAGGGAACCCTGTTTCTAAGCATTCACCCCACCATGAGTGACATGAAGGTGATCTCACAGACAGAAAGTAAACCACAAAATTGATTCTTGAGTCTTTCCAGGGTCCACGGGGTTGTGTTGTAAAGCTGCCTGTCATACACACTCACACACACACACACACACACACCTCTGCGGCTGCCGTAGATATTAGTACCCCCATAACAAGGGCACCCCATCGAAAGTTCCAGCATGACTCTTCAGTACCCGTATTTCCGCTGTTATGATCCAGGGCTGGAGTAAGGTTTGAGATGTTTGACATTAGGGAAGGGGATTTTCTGGGGAGAAAACAGGAAGGCCTCAAGCTTGGCTCTGTCTCCTCACTCTCTGTGGCCTGCAGCAGCCTGGGGCCAGGAGGCTCAAGTCCCCACCTTCCTGGCTCACAAGAGGGAACTGAGCAGGGAATCTGCAGTTGTGGCTCTGGAAAGATCCCAATGTCACCAGGAAAGCCATGGCCTGCAGGGGAAGAGTGAGGTAGTGCCAGGGACTAGGGAGGTGTCTCTTGGGGCCAGTTGGCCCTGGAGAACAGGGAGAGGTTTAATCTGAGAAAGGATTTGGGTACTGAAACAGTGCTGGCACCTTCCTTGGGAGACACCTCTGTCCACAACCAGGTTCTCAGCTAGGAGTGAGGTCAGACCAAGCTCAAGCCTATGCAGGTCCACTCTCCAAAGGTTTAGTCCTTTAGGTTTGGCTGTGGACACAGGAGACGATGCATAAAGTATCCCCTTCTATAGGACCACTGCCCAGGCTTGGACCTCTTCTACCCAAGGGTATCCTGGCACATTTGAACAACCGCCCTCCCCACAAGCAGCTGACCATCACGGCCAGGGCAGGAGCCTGGGGTAGGATTCACAGGCAGGACAGAGAGTCAGAGAAGAGCCCACAAGAGTCCAGCAGAAAACTATGGAGACACCAAGGAGGTAGAACGTTCCTGTGTGTCCCAGTATGCTTTCTGGTGGGCTATTAATCTAAGGGGATCTGAGATGGGTATTAGCTGAGTGTGTGAGAAGGCCTGGCTGATCTAGAAGGAACGGGGAACCTGCTGCATGTTTGCTGCAGAGGCTGAGGTGGGGGTGGCAAGCCAGTGCCACCTGGGAGGTCATCAGGAAGGACAACAGGCTGCAGGGTCCCTGAGGCTATGAGTCAAAGACTATGACGAGGTGCCAGTGATGGGGGGAAGAAGCTAGGTTTCTACAACCAGGCCCCTAAGGTCCTCTAGAGCTTCCCGGGTACCCCATACACAAGGAAGCCCAGGACGGGAGTGCAGGGGATGGCACCGCAGGAGACCTGGGTACAGAGGGAAGGCAGAGGGCTTGTGGGTTTGGGAAAGGCGTTTGAAAGTGATAAAGGACAAAGACGAGTCGCAGAAGTCAGCGCAGGGCAACTGCGGGGCAGCTGGTGCCCCGGCCGAGCAGCTGGAGCCAAGAAGTGGGGCGGCTCTTCAGGATGAGGGTGTCCAATTCCCACCAGACTCCTCAACTCCTCTGTCTCTTTCTCTCCTGAGCCTTGCACTTCCCTTGTCTGGGGTCCTGGAGTTTCCTCTCAAGTCCAGGAGCCCTTCCACTAGCTCCTGCACCCCGCAGAACCCTGCAGCGTCCCCCTCCCATTTGTCGCCCGGGTCCCCGGGGCTCACCTGGGGGCGGGGGCCGGCCCTGCCCACCGCCCCGAGCAGCAGGAGCGCCAGGCGCAGCAGGCTGGGGGTGCCGGCCATGGCGGGGCGCTCAGGACTGGGTCATAGCTGCCACCTGCGGAACCGCGCGCCGCGACTGATCCCTGCCGGGCTGCGGGGGGAGGAGCTGGCGTGGGGCCGCCCCGCCCGCCCGCGGGAGGGATCGGGCGGGGTCCCTGTCCTCTTCCGCCTGGGTTCCAGGAGGCCGGGGGTCAGAACAATCTCCAGCGTCCCGGGCCAGGAGATAGATGCTCGGCGCTGCGCTCCCCGCGGGCGCCACTCAGGTTTAGGAGCCGCAGGAGCGGAGCCTCCAGCTCTGAGCGCCCGTGGTGCGTGCGCCTGGCCAGCTCGCTGCTACCTTTGGGGCCCGCCTCCCACCCCCGCACCCCGATCTCCACCAGGCTCCCCCTCAACTAAGGAAAGTCACGCCCCCACCGAGTCTGTGCTTTCAAAAAGGAAACTGAGGCCAGGAAAGATGCAGGATTGGTACAAGGTCACAGTGTTGGTCAGACTTCTGGAAAGTATCCCACAAGCTGCTAGTTACTAGGGAAGAAAGATCCGTCTAGCTGGGGCCACCTACTTCTCCAAGCCCCAGTCTTCTGGGCCTGCATGGCAGCCAAGGAGGTAGGAGTCCGGACAGGAGATCCCAGAAGATTTCTCAGGTTTCTTTCTATCTGGAAACTTCAGAAATTGCCCGGTGGGGAGGGTTGAGGCTGGAGATCTGTTTTTCTAGAACTTTCCAAATGTTCCCTGTCCATCCCTTGCAGTCCCTGGGCCTGCTTCAGTGTAGGTATGATCATGTGCGCCCGGACTAGCATTCCCTATGCACTTCAGTCTGTCTTCCTACACTACCCCCTTGCCCATGCCTGCAGTACCACTCCTGCGAGTAAGCAGGACAGGCAAGCAAAGGAGTAAGGCCAGAGGATGCTCCTCCCCACAAATCAGAAGGAAAGTTGGGTGTGGCTCTACTCAGCCCTGGACGTGCCTGGGGCTAGTCTGGACCAGTCTAGAAGGGAAGGGAGATTGAGCGTGTAGCTGCGTCTCTTGGAGATTACAAAATTTCTCAGAGCCCTGCGGAAAGTGGGACTGTACATCCAGGTCTCAATCCCATGGAGGGAGACAGCCAAGAGAGGTGTGGGGCAGGCCCCACTCAGAAAAATGCTTCCTTCTGGCAAGCTCTGCCTTTGACTCCTGAGTCCCTTGTTCCTGAGCCCCACCCAGAGGTCAAACAGATTCCCTCTGTGTGGCACATAGGCTTGGGCTGTTTAGCTGTCAGTAACCGAAAATTCCATCCCCCAAACCGATAGAACTAGGGCTTTTACGTAAGGCTAGAGGTTCAGCCCCGGTTGGAGTGAGTAGCCATTCTCTGATCATCAAGGTCTCCAGATCTCTCAGCTTCTCTGGTAATAGCATCTACCTAGATGACCCAAGTGACTTGCTTTAGAACCAATCAGGACATCAAAAGTCCAGCTGCAGGGAAGGCCAGCTGATTACCCACAGGGACGTGTCCGGAAGATAGCAAGCATCAACTCCCCACCTAGTCATTGGAATTTAGTCACATGGTCACCCCTAGTTCCAAGAGAGGCTGGAAAAGGTACTTTTTATTTTGGGCTGTCACAGGCACAGCTAAGTAATGTACCTTTTGTTAGTCTGCTTTCTGTTGCTAATAACACCACCCAGGTAGACTGAGCACTTGGTTTTGTTTTGTTAGACAAGGTCTCTCTGTGTAGCCCTGGCTGTTCTAGAATTCACTCTGTAAACCAGGCTGGCCTTGAACTCATAGAGATCCTTCTGAGTACTGGAATTAAAGGCATGTGCCACCACTGTCCAGTGAGGCTGAGTACATTTTGAAGAAATTTTTACTTGGGCTCCTCACTCTGATGTAAAGGCGAAGAACTATAGTCAGTGACATCTTTCATCATAGAATTCTGGAGTGGTGAAGGGTATCCTACATGGTCTATCAGGGTGTTCTCAATATACCCAACCACAGTGGTTTTGAGTATGAAGGCTAATCTTGGTTGGCAACCTGAATAGAATCAACATTCTCCTGAGGGGCTTTCTTGGTCAGATTATTTGAAGTGGAAAACCCCACCCTAAATGTTGGTGGCACCTTCTGGTGGTAGCCTGGCTAAGAAGCATGGCGGAAGGAAGGTTTGCTTGGCTTTTGCCTGCTTGTCTTCACTTTTGCTGGCAAGTTCATCTACCCTATTGCTGCTACTGCTATGTCCCTATGCTGATATTAGAATCAACTTTAGGCTTTCGACACAAACTGAAGACCAGAAGCTCTCCAAGAATCCTTCAGGCCTTTAGGGTAAATGACTAAGGCTGTGACTGTTGAGATACTCAGCCTCATGAATTGAGCAACTACCAGATTCTCAGCTTCTCCGGTGTGTGTCAGCCATTGTCAGGTTGCCCGAACCATGCACATGACTTACTCCAACAAACCCCTCTCAGCACCACATAATTTAAATTTTATTTTATTTTTTTTTATTTTTATGTGTGTCTGTGGGTGCCTGCATATGTGCATGTGTAGCATGTGTGTGCAGTGCCTGTGGAGGCCAGAAGAGAGCGTCCGATCCCTTGGGACTCGAGTTATAGGCAATTGTGAGCTGCCACGTGGGTACTGAGAATGGAATGCAGTTCCTCTGTAAGAGCGACCAGTGCTCTTAACCACTGAGCCATCTCTCCAGCATTCATGTTGCTTTTTAATATATATTCGTTCTATAATTTCTATTTCTCTAGAGAACACTAGTACAGAGAGAAAACCCACATCTGAAGTAATCCACTAACCCATGCATCCCTAACGGAATTAACTAACCCAATCATCGCTAACTGAATCCACTAATCCATGCATCCCTAACTGAATCTAACAACCCATACATCCCTAAATGTACGTTATTTCTCTCATTATCGTGATCCATGATCCTAACAAGAAGCAGCTCTAGAAAGGAAGGGTTTATTTGGCTCATAGAGTGTGGGAATACAATCCGTTGGGGTTGGGAGGAGGCACGCCCTCAGGAGCAGCAGGTGGTTGGTTACATTGTATCCCAGTCAGTAGAAAGAACTCTTAGTAGTTTGAATAAGAATGGCCCTCATAGGCTCATCTATTTGAATGTTTAGTCACCAAGGAGTGGCACTGCTTCAGAAGGATTGGGAGGCGTGACCTTGTTAGAGGAAGTGTGCCACTGGGGCGGGACTTCAGGTTTCAAAAGCCCAAGCCAGGCCCAGTGGCTCTCTCTCCCAGCTTTCTGAGGATCTGGATGTAGAACTCTTAGCTGCTTCTCCAGCACTGAGTCATAATGGACTCACCCTCTGAAACTTTGAGCAAGCCCCAGTTAAAAGCTTTCTTTTGCAAGAGTTGCCATGGTTCACAGTCCTTTAAATGGATCAGATTTGGAGGGGGTGCTCAGATTCCCACAGTGGATGTCTGCTCAATCGTGTGCCCAGTGCTGACTTTATTTCCTCTCTTGGTTCATTTTCTAATAGTGTGGGTTGGGGACAAGAGCTTCTTGGGGCTCACTTCTCAAATTAAAATAAATCATTTGTGCTCTTGTAGATGGGGTGCCAATGTGTCTGGGTATGTATTGGCAGGGTGCCTGGTTTCTCCTTTAAAATCTAAGGATCCAGAGGTTTCTCTGTGTGCTGTGATGCATCTCATCTCAGCATGTATCATCCTAGGACTTAGCAACATCACCTTGGGACTTAGCAACAACCCTGGGAAGGTGGGATCCAGATGTAAGATTTTAGCACAGCATACTTCTGCCCCTAATGTGGTCCCTTCCGGTTTCTGTCTCAGGATGATGGGTGAGACCTGGTCTTCTGCATGACTTTTGCAGCCATGACTGTTTCCCTTTAGATTACATGGGGCACTTGGGAGGACTCATCCCTAGCTCCTAAGGTGTTAGGTCCCTTGTTCATAGCAATCTGCCTGTTGTGGTTAATCTTGTCAATGCCACTGGCTTCAGAATCACCTAGAAATAATTTAGCATGTCTGTGAGGATGTTTCTAGAGAGGTAGTAGTATAAAAAATTGTGTGTGTGTGTGTGTGTGTGTGTGTGTGTGTTGGGGGTGGGAGTGTTCAAGCACCTGCTAGAGCAAGAGTTAGAGATAGGTGTGTCTGGCTGTCAAGGGTGCTGGGAACAAAACTCCTGTCCTCCGGAAGAGCAAGCCAGCTCTTAAACACTGAGCCATCTCTCTGGACCCTCCCAGAGTATCTCACCAAGATGGCGAGACTTACTCTGAATGTGAGTGGGACCGGTCCATGAGCAACGTATCCCCTTACTTGAGGGCAGAGTGAGCTAGGCACCAGCCTTCCCTCCACCCCTCCTTCCTGATCATGGACATTTCTGTTCCTGCTGCCACAGCTAGAGTGTTCTGTCCACCAAGATGAACTGGAGCCTCACACCGCAAGCCAGAATAAGCCCTTCCATCCTGAAGTTGCTTTTTACCAATGATTTTGTCATATCCGTGAGAAAAGCACCAGGCATATCCTGGCCTTCCCTCTTCATCCAGGGTCCTGGAGAATTAACTCTCTCAAGCCCTCATCTGATTTGTCCCTAAGGCCATTCATACATTGGTGTTCTATCCATTTCCCCTAGGGAGCAAGCCCTCCACGCTCATTAGCTCTAAGGAGGCTGCTGGAACCTGCCGCTCCTCCCTCTCCCCTGCAAGGTCTCCTGACTCCTCTGGCCACTCTCCTGCAAACACAACCCCCTCCAAAGTTTCTTTATCTTTGTCTCCTTCCTGAGCCCCTGACTGTGCCTCCATTCCTAGCTCAGACAGCCCCCTTCCCAGGAGTCCATTCTTCACCCCTGCCCCTCACCCTTCACCCCTGCCCCTCACCCTTCACCCCTGCCCCTCACCTTTCACCCCTGCCCCTCACCCTTTACCCCTACCCCTCACCCTTCACCCCTGCCCCTCACCCTTCACCCCGCCCCTCACCCTTCACCTCTGCCCCTCACCCTTCACCCCTGCCCTTCACTATTCACCCCTGTCCCCCAGTGTTCTTTCACCCAACATAGATGCTTACTCTGAATGGCAGCCATAGCTCTGGAAGGCTACATTAGACACCTGTCTTTTCTAAGGTCTCTGACTTCCACCTAGACTCAGATTCTCCGTGGAGGGGGTCATCACTTCTTTAAGGATTCATCTCTCCTTGTTTCCCAGGGCTCTTGGTCCATCTTATTACTAACACTGTCAAGGCACCGTGGAATTATACAGTGATAAACGTGTTATGTTATGCCCCCTGTGCTGGCTAGTCTGTCTCCTGTGGACACTGTACATCAGGGAGTCATCTATACCAGTGCTTCTTAACCTTCCTAATGCTGAGACCCTTTAATGCAGTTCCTCATGTTGTGGTGACCCCCCCCCCAACCATAAAATTATTTTTGTTGCTACTTCATAGCTGTAACTTTGCTACTGTAATGAACCACAATGTAAATATTTGTGTTTTCCAATGGTCTTTAGATGATCCCTGTGAAAGGGTCATTTGACCTCCAAAGGGGGTCACAATCACAGGTTGAGAACCATTGGCCTGTACGCACATTCCAATCTGGGAGTTCTGCCCCTATCTGTGTGGCTTTCCCGTAAAACTGAAAACTCCTGGAGCAAATGCAAGTCTCCTCAGTCATCTCAAAATACCTTGTATCAGCACAGCGTCTGGCCCATAGTAGGTTCTCAGTAGGTGGCTGTTGCAAACCACATGTGGGGATCCAAGTGCTTTCTGGCTGCGTGGTCTATAGAAGGTTAGAAGGTCCAGAAATTCTTGTTAGAGCTGGGCTGCAGGAGAGGGCAGAGCATGTCCTGAGAATGCACACCCCTTCCCTTACTATGCTCGCTAGCAAGGCATCCTAGAGCAGGAGAAAAGATGACTCCCTAAGGATAGAGATCCGACTGGATGAAACAATGCCTGCTAATTAGCAAGAATTATGAGGGGATGGGGCTGTGGCTCAGTTGGTAAAGTCCTGGACTTGCAAGAATGAGGATCTGAGTTCAATTCCCAGAACCCATGGAAAAAGCCAGCTGTGGTGGTGTGCCCTGTGGTCTCTGTGCTGAGGAGGCAAAGATGGATGGGATTTCTGGGGCTGACTGGCAAGTCAGCCTACTCGGTGAACTCCAGGCCAGTAAGAGACTATTTTTAAGATGGCAGAGATGGCTGTATGGTTTAGAACTCTTGATGTCCTTGCATAATAAGACCTGAGCTCTCTTCCCAGCTCCCATAACAGATGGTGCTCTGGTTCCAGGGTATGTGGATGCCCTCTTGTGGCCTGCATGGACAACTCCACTCACATGCATATATACACATACATGATTAGAAATAAATCACAGAAAAAATAAATGGCACCTAAAGAACCGCACCTAAGTCTTCTGGTCTACACACACACACACACACACACACACACACACGAGAGAGAGAGAGAGAGAGAGAGAGAGAGAGAGAGAGAGAGAGAGAGCAACAGAAAGACAGACAGAAACACAGGGAAACAGACAGACAATAGCCATAAATGACAGCAGCTACTGCCTACTGGCTGCTCTCATGGGGCCCTGATCTTACAAAGCATCATTTACTGGTACAATCATGCTCCTTTTATAGATGAGAAGTCTAGGACTCAGGTGTAGAGAATAGGTGTTCATGAGACCAGAATTATGAAACTGCAGCCCACAAACCCCCAAAGCTGCTGCGCCAAGTAACTTGATGACTGGAAGCCTAGAAGTTCAGGCTCCCATCCCACCAGCTGGGCTGGTGAGAGCCTCCCCAGGAGGGCTCCTCCTTCCATAGCCCAGAGTGAAAACACCTGCTTCCACCCTCGTGCCCAGGTGCCCACGTGCCCAGGACTTCTTCCCAGACCCTTGAAGGCATCTCATCTTCCATGAGAATAGCCTCACTCTTTGTCCTCAGAAATGTGACTGAGAGCCATCAGTCAGTGAACCTGAGGAAAAGATGCTGGCAAACCCTTCAGGGATGCAGGCTAAGAGCAGGCCACCCTCTCTGTCTTTACCCGAGAAAGTCCCGCCCTCTTCAGGAAGAGCTGGGCAGGAGTTGGGGCAGACTTCCTACAAAGAAATTCAAGATCACATTCTGCTCCTTTGGGATAAGATGGGGATGGAGCTGTTCTCTCTGAGACTGCTATCAGCACAAGAACATGCAGATCTTAGAGACTGACAGTCACGGGTTCAGATCCAGACCAGCCACTTCCTGTGCAGCTGTAATCACTAATTCTGGTCCAGTAGCTGTGAAGTGTAGGCATGATGAGAGCATTTGCTGAACTTAGGCTTACCAGGTCCACCCCCTGCTTGTCACCAACAACCTGAAGCCTGTCCCCTAGAGGACACAGAAACTTCAGGGTCCCAAATCCACCTCCTCTCTGGAAAGCCTGCCCTATGCTGCTCCTGTGTACAAGATCTTGTCACATAGGATGCCCTTGCAGGCAAGGTCTTCGATCTTCAACCTCCTTTAAGATCAACTCCTGCCTTAGGCACCACCACCCCACCCCATTCTCTGGCCAGAGAGACACTGGCTTATAACCAGAGTTAACTTTTATTGCAGTTTTACAAATGAGTAAAACTGTAAAAGAGAATGTAACACGGCTTGAGATAGCCCATGAGAGGTTGGATGAAAACCCACCCAGCCTGCACCCCTGAGACCCCCACAAGCCACACTGATCACGCTGCAGGATATTTTACAAGCAGAAGCAACCCCTGCCCAACACCTGGCACCAATTAAGTCTTCAGTCAGCAGCAGTGTTAGCTCTGCAGGTATACCCACATCCCAGCCGGGGCTTAGCAAGGCAGCAGGTGTGGCTGCTGAGGCCCATGTGCCATAGCACATAACTAACTGCCCAGGTGGCTGCTGCCAGGACCCCCAGTTCTAGCAGAGAAGGAGGGTTGCTTGTCCTATCTAAGGACCCTTTGCCCATGCTATCCCATTGCATGGCCACTCTCCTTGTTCCTACTCACGGAGTCAGCCAAGTTTACCAGGTACTGGGCCCTGTCCAGCTCTGGGCAGTCAGCAGGGAAGATTTACCACCTCTTGAGCTACAGTGATTATTGCTCTCTTGAGGGGTTGCAGCAGGCTGTATTTTAAAAGTGTCAGAGCATCGTTTGCAAAGGGACTTCTGTGTCGGGAGAAGTCAGTGAGATCGCAACCCCTTTGCAGGGGGAGACTCGAGATTCACAAGCGTGGGGATTTGCCTGGGACGAAGAGAGAGGAAGAAGGAGATTCCTGAGAGCAGAAGAACTGTCCCTTTTCCATGTGGATGCACTAGCTAGAAATGTTTCAGGCCTTTGCCTGCTCCCAGAGTGCAAAGAAGGTGACAGAAAGCCCAGGGGACAAGTGGGGCCTGGTTGATGAGCCATAAAACATCCCCTGGGGAGATGAGAAAGTGCCTTAAGTAGGACCTGTTTCTTCTTCTGGACAAAAAGAAAGTCCTGCAGAGCTGGCTGGATGCTCCCTAGATCTGGACATGGCAAGGTGTGTTTCAGCTTCCTGGGGCAGCCATAACAAGGCAGCCCACAGTGTGTGGCTTAACAACAGACATTTCATCTCAGAATTCAAGAGGCTAGGAGGCAGAGGTCAAGGTCTTGCTTGCACAGGCCCTTCTGAGAACTGGGAAGGAAGAGTTTACTCCAGGTCTCACCAGTTTCTCAAAGCCTCCAGTACCCCCTTGATTGCGGATGACCTTCTGTGTCTGCATCCTTTCTGCATGTACTGTGTGGTCTTTCCTAAGTGTGTGTCTCTCTATGTCTGGATATCCTTGATGTAAGAATGCTGGGCTGTGAGCAGAGCTCAATGGTAGAGCATTTGCCTGGCATGTGCAAGGGCCTGGGTTCCATCTCCAGTGTTGGAAAGAAGGAGGAGAAGGAGGAGGAGGAGGAGGAGGAGGAGGAGGAGGAGGAGGAGGAGGAGGAGGAGGAAAGAAAGAAGGAAGGAAGGAAGGAAGGAAGGAAGAAAGAAAGAAAGAAAGAAAGAAAGATGGCTTACTTAGGCATAATGGTGCATTACCTGTAACCCCAATACTTGGGAGGTGGAGGCAGGAGGATCAGAAGTTCAAAGTCATCCTCAGCTATATAGCAAAATTGAGTTCAGCAGCCTAGGCTGTGTGAGACCCTGAGACCCTTTCCAGTGTTGGAAAGGAGGAGGAGAAGGAGGAGGAAGAAGGTGGAGGAGGAGGAGGAGGAGGAAGAGGAGGAAGATAGGGAGGAGGAGGAGGAGGAAGGTGGAGGAGGAAGAGGAGGAAGATAGGAGGGAGGAGGAGGAGGAGGTAGAGGAGGAAGAGGAGGAAGATAGGAGGGAGGAGGAGGAGGAGGAGGTAGAGGAGGAAGAAGGGGAGGTAGCTCCATTCGATTCCAGTCCACCATAAGGATCTGACTCAAATTTGATTATCTCTGTAAGGACATTATTTCCAAATCAAGCAACACTCTAGGGTCCCAGGAGTTAGGACTTCAAGATATCTTTTTAGAGTGAGACCATTTGATCGACACTGCTCCCCCCTCCCCTTGGTGTTTCCTGTGGACCACAGAAGGGAGGAAAACAACATGGCTGCCTACAGGCCTGGCCCACAAGACTGCTTGCTCTCAACCTTCCGGTCCCTCCTCTTCTGCTCTGTGCAGTACACATGATCACCAAAGAGTGCCAAGGCCTTAGAGAATGGCAGGACCACAGAGCAGAAGGAGACTGGGTCTCTAATGCCTACGTGGAGCAGAGACCTGTCAAATCTGCATTGGTATCATGATGATTCCCTGAGATTTGGAGGTTAGACAGTCTGGAATGTACGTGCCCTTAGATACAGGACTAAGGTCTGTTAGTCAAGACCAACGGCCCTCCTGAAGATTCTCCCCAGAGGAGCCCGGTGAGTGGGCATGGGGGAGGGGATATTTGTGGAAGTCAGAAGATGACCTCGAGTGGTACCATTCTTCTGGAGCCATCCATCCTTTAGTTTGTTGTTTGGTTTTGGGAATGGGGTCTCTCTCTCTGCGTGTCATCCTTGCTGGCCTGGAAGTTAATATATACACCAAACTGGCCTTGAATTCACATTCTCCTGCCCCTGCCTCCCGAGTGCTGGGATTAAAGGTTTGTGCTACCATGTCTGGATCATTTTTTTAAAAAAATAAAAGATGTTTATCTGTGTGTGTGTGTGTGTGTGTGTGTGTGTGTGTGTGTGTATGCTCACACGCAGGGTCCATAAATAGGAGAAGAGGGGATTGGATCCCCTGGAGCTGGAGTTGCAGGCAGTTGTGAGCCACCAGATGTGGGTTCTGAGAACTGAACTCAGATCCTTTGTAAGAGCAGCAAGCCCTCTCTTGACCACTGAACCATCTATCCAGACACTGCCTTGTTTTGGGAAGCAGGGTCTCTCATTGGCTTCAGGCTTGCTGACAAGCCTAGGTTAGCTGGACAGTGAGCCCCAGATATCCATCTGTCTCTGGCTCCCCAGCACTGGGGCTACAATCATGGGCTACATCCTCAGCTACCCCCACCCCTTCCCTGGGATCATACTCAGGTCTCAGGTCTCTTTTGCTTTGGTAGCAAGTACTTCGATGACTGAGCCATCTCTCCTCCCTGGTCTCCTCTCTTCTACTAACTGCGCACGGACTGGATAAAATCACCTCCTCCCAAGCTTCTGCATGAAAGACATTTGATGATCTACTCTCTTTTCCCCTTGATAAAAGAAAACAAACACAAGACAGCAACTCCTGGCTATTCTGGGCCTGCTCCTCTCAGCAGCTGGAACCCTGGACCTTGGCCTCTGTTTTGAGGGCAGATTCTGCTACTTTGTGCTGAGTTTGCAGCAGGAATGGACTGCCCCACTACCTAAGACTGACTCCAAAATCATCTCCCATGCCTTCTGCAGGACGACAGCCTAGAAGCTCCCATTCCTGCCTCCGGTCATTTGTCCTGGGCCACTCTGGCTTGTTCCATGGAAAGAGTCAGAAGCTCGTGTTGGCCTGTGACTATGGAAGCTCTAGATCTCCTGATATTATTCAGGTCTAACCCCAGATCCAGCTCAAGTTGACCTGTTGTGGTGGTTTGGATATGCTGGGCCCAGAGAGTGGCACTATTAGGAAGTGTGGCCTTTTTGAGGAAGTGTGTCACTGTGGGGGCACCCTCCTCCTAGCTGCCTGAAAACAGTCTGCCCCTGGCTTCCTTTGGATAAAGAAGTAGAACTCTCAGCTCCTCCTGCACCAAGCTTGCCTGGATGCTGCCATGCTCCTGCCTTGATGATACTGGACTGAACCTCACAGTCTGTGAGGCAGCCCTAATTAAATGTTGTCCTTAATAAGAGTTGCCTTGGTCATGGTGTCTGTTCACAGCAGGAAAACCCTAAGACACCTGTAATTTCCAAGACCCCTCCCCTGCCTGTTCCTTCCCCTCACAAGACCAGCGCCAGACTCTCTTTCCTGTTCTAAAAGCACCCACCCCACCCCCACCTCCACTCCAGGCACTCAATGATGCCTTGGCTTCTGGCTCATTTGCCAAATGGGAAGGCAAACAGAGCTGATGAACCTCTGCAGCACCCAGTGACTCAGGTGTCCACCCCTTCCCAGCCAGCTGCTCCTGAGGAAGTAGGTGAGTGGCTCCTTCCTCACTCAGAATTAAGAATTAAGTCTATACAAGGCAGTTCTCTACAGTGACAGTATTGAGTATTGACAGTGGGGTGCTGAAGGCGAGACCTCGAGACTGATGTGGTCAACCCCAGGGCTGATGCCCCAGATCTAGTGGGACAGACCCAAGGCAAAGACTGTGTCTTTTAGTGGCAAGCCCCATTCAGTCAAGAACTTGGAGACCTCTTTTTTTGTACTCGATAGCTTTCTTGTCAATTTGTCAGAATGACTAGCACAAATTTTATTTTGGCTCATGGTTGTAGAGGGCTCATTCCTTTGATACCTGGCTCCAGGTGCTGGAGCAAAACATCACGGTGACAGAAGTGTGGGCCAAAATGAGTGTCCATTTCATGGCAAACCAGGGAGTGCAGGGAGAGGGAGAGAGATGGGGAGGGAGAAATAAAGACTAGGGAACAGATCTAACCCTCAAATGTATGCCCCCAGTCACCAAGGAGGCTCCATCCACCTCTCAAGGTTTTCAAAACCTCCCAAGATAATACCACCTGCCCGGAATCAGACATTCAAAATGCATGTGTGTGTGTGTGTGTGTGTGTGTGTGTGTGTGTGTGTGTGTGACGTATGCACATGTGTATGTGCTCAAGTGGATTATGTATTTAAACAAAAACACTTCTCCCTGCCCATCAAGGGAGTTTTCAATCTGGTTGCCAATGGTGTTTCTCAAGCCAAGCTTCTGAAGTCCATGCCTTTGAAAGACTGGATTGAAGATAGCTATTGTCAGTATTGGGAATGGCTGTGGTAATGTCAGATTTTTGAGTGGTCCAAGGAGATAACCACTGCCTGTCACACTCTCGCTGTCTAGAGGACACTAAACAAAGGGGATAGAGTGAGATTAGCAAGCTGCACACCATGCCTTGCATGGAGACACCGTGTGGTCAGTTCTGTATGGGCATACCTCATGACCCCAGGATACTGTGCCTGCGTGACACCTTGCATAAGTTGGTTATCTCTATCCACCATGGGGGTCCTGGGGATTGAACTCAGGTTGCCCATATGTCCCCAGCGCTGCTATGATTGGTGTGCACCATTAGCAGTCTTAATGATAGCTACATATCTTTGGTCATAACTTCATCTGATGACATACATACCCCTTGACCTATAGCTCTGACCTCTAGGAAAAGACCATTCTCTGTGTCTCTCTATCAGGAATACTCTCACTTTCCTGAGGATTTACTGGGGCCTTACATAGAAGCAGCAGCGAGTAAAACCCAATCAACTCATCCAAACAATAATGCTCAACATCACTAAGGAACAAAGTCTCTTTCTGGCTCCCCGCTCACAATGTTGTTTAGGGGCAAGGCCCTACTTAAAATGTTGGAAGGCAAAGCACAGAGGTGGGGGCGTGAACATGTAACGCCACTGAGAGAGGGAGTGAAATGGAGGGACTTTCTTTGGAAAGTCAGTTGTGACAAATGGTGTTTTGTTGGGGCAGACACATGAAGGAGTGTTTTCCTGAAGCAGACACAGGAGAGAAGATGTTTTGCTAAAGCAAGCATGTGAAAGGACTCATAATGAAGGATTCTTTACTAACAACATGCATGTCTTGGTCCACCTAACATTGCATAGTTGAGCTCCATTTGTTGAGACTCCATAGAAAGAAACGCACCAAAAAACTTTTTTTTTTTTTTTGAGACAGGGTTTCTCTGTGTAGCCCTGGCTGTCCTGGAACTCACTCTGTAGACCAGGCTGGCCTCGAACTCAGAAATCCACCTGCCTCTGCCTCCCAAGTGCTGGGATTAAAGACGTGCACTACCACTGCCCTGCTAAAATTTGTTTTCACTCATTTTTTGAGCCCTGGGAATCCTTTTGTGTCTGCTTCCACAGTGCTGGGATCACAAGTGAGTGCCATCACCACCCTCGGCTCTCAATGTGGATGCTGCAGAACAAGCTCCGGTTCTTTGTGCTTACATGAAATACATGTCTACCAACCAAACCATCTCTCCAGCCCACACCATTCCCTTCTGAGTCTCTCCTTTCTCAAAGCTCCTCTCTGCTTTCAGGGTTGCTGAGCAGAGAATACACACCAGAGAGTTTTGGAGACTGCCCAATGGGAAGGAAATGGTCTTGGTGACATCCACAGTGTCCTTGAGGCTCCACAGTCACACACTCAAAGTTTTTCTGTCCAGCTGTGGCCCTCAATAGTCTTGGGTAGCAGTCAAACTGAACCCCGACACGGTGTGTTTGATGATGATGATGATGATGATTATATTATTTACTTTATTTGTTTCATGCAGTGCTGGGGATTGTACCTATCACCAATCCTGACATGGTTTAAATTTTGCTTCTTTGGGACTCCTCCCCCACAAGAATGCTCTGATCTCATTTCCTTTGGTTGAGTGCCCCCCCCCTTTACAGCTCAACCTAAATTCTCCTTTCTACAGACGTCCCCCAGTCTCCCAAAGAAAAGTCAGTCTTCCTTCCCCTCTCTGTTTCTCTAGCTCTTCATCTTTGGAACAATGGCCACTTCCTGGTTTACATGCTAGCTTGTGGTCAGAGCTGGTGTTCTTTGCTCTGATAAGCGTCTGAGATCTTGATCCCTCCTGCATTCCTCCAAGGGGTTGGCACAGAGTTTAGAGTGTGTGAAAGGCACACAACACCCTCAGGCTTGGTGGCAGAGAATTGGAGCGAACCTCAAGAGGTGATCAATGCCTTCGGAGCCTGCAGGTGGGAAGATGAGTGGCCAGGCTCCCCGGATCAGGTCCATAAACATCGTTTGACAGAATAGGCTAAATTCGAAGCCTAGCAATTTCAGATTATATTTGTATTGGAAGCTTTTAAAGTAGCAAAACTTTAGATTTATGTCTTTGCGAACAGATGTGGAAAGGAAAATCAATTCCTCATAGGATTGGCTTATTTGTTTTTTATCTCAGTACTAAATATTATGCAGTGAGTGACAAATTAATACATAAATTGACCCGGAGACATCTACATACTGGATGGGTAATCAGAATGGAGCGGGTAATCAGAATGGAGCGAGCAGCTCTGGCCGCTCAGAGTCAGGAAGAAGGATGCTTGCCTGTCAATCAGATGTTTCCCAGCAAGACCGGCAGGAAGACAGCTTGAGTAGGGGTGGAGCATGCTCACAGGCTTCAAGGGGGACAGGTGGCACGCAGGCAGGCAGTGCCACCTTATGACACTGGCGCTGAAGGTGTGATTCAACCGTGACCCATGGAAGGATGGGGAGCATCCGTTTGCTCCCCACCTGTGTCCTTCCCTTCTCCTCCAGGCTGAGTGGAACAGAGAGGGGGATCCTGGTGACACAGTGGTGCTGTCACAGGTGGCCTGTGGGGCTCTGCTGGCAGGCCTCCAGGACTGAGTAATGTGAGCAAACAGAAGTGTGACCTTACTCTTTGAGGTCAGTCCTTGCTAACCATAGCTCCAGGGCAGAGCAGGCATGAGAATCAGGAGCCAGGGTCACAGAGAAAAATGCACCTGCTCATCCCTGGGCCAGATATTCCACTGCCCAGGATGCCTCGGTATAGGAGGGACCCAAGGGGAATGTGGGATTTGAGAGCCACCAGGGAATGCCACAGCCAGCTCCTGCAGCCAATTGGGACCAGCTTTCAGAGACAGCAGATGAGGCACAGAAACAGCAAGGCAGTTCTCTAGGAAAAAAATTCCATAAATGTGGAAAAAACCCAAAGTGACTGCTTTTCCCAAGAGAGGGCACATTGACGAGGAAGCTTTTGATATAGTCTAGCTAAATGCCAAACAGCCAGTCCGGCTCTAGAGAGAAAGAGAGAGAGGAGAGATAAAGGAGGGGGGGGGGTGACAGTATTTTTTCTATTTGTCTGGCAACCTCTCTTTGGGTTTTATCATGACAGGACACGGATGTCCTTTAAGGCTCACAATGGAAGAGGGACAATAGAGAAGAAGCAGTTTGCATAATCAGGAAGGCAGGCATAGAAGCCAGAAAGGACAGTTGGATGTCCTTATCCTCCAGACACCCGGGTGAAATCCCCCGTCACATTTCTAAAGAGGCTGGGGTTCCTTCCTGGTGACAGAAGTACCCATGTATTGATCAGCATGGGGGATGGAAAGGTGTCCCCAACACACACATAAACACCATCTTCAGGAAGCTGTGAAGGCGCCAGGAAATCGCAGCCTGGAGTGGCAAGTGTACAGACTGGGTCAAATAAAGATTTCTGTCTGGAAATAGGAGGTGGTTTAGTTGGTCGGTCCCACCTTGAGGATGGCAGATGGGAGCTGAGGCAGATACTTGCCGCCCAAGGACAATTAAAACTGTTTATAATGAAACACCTGTGACAGTTGCTTTCCTGCACCCACCGTACCCCATAACCCCAGGAAAAGGTGAGCAAGCCTTAGGGGGATTGGGGGTGGGGGACGACAGCAATACCTGTAAGGTTCTCGTTCTCTGGCTCATCCTGGGGTGTATAGAAGGAGCTAGGGTGATCTTTATACCCATAGTTCCTATAACGTATTAGTATTGATCCAGGGTAGACAGAGATGATTTTCATGTCTTGAGTATCACCCCCCCCCTAAAGTATTTACATTCATCTCATAGGTTTGTTTGTAAATCAACATTGAGTGTTCAAAGACTCTGGGTCTTTTTTGCAGTCAACACCAGATGCAGTAGCTCTCACTTTTCCCCATGTGCTCAAGGTACAAAAGACATTTTTTCAGAGGCAAAACTACAGCTCAATCCTTCAAAAATTCATTGCAAATTTATGGCAATGAAAAAAACCAACAACAACAACAAAAACCCAACAACCCAGCAATTAAGAACGGAAGATTTCAAATTTTAGTTGTTTTTGTGTAGAGGGGGCATCTTTTCCAAATGTGTTCATGCTTCCTTCAGACGGGGTCCTCCCTCCGGAAGGGGTGCCTCTTCACCTGGTCTCTCAAAAGTGAGAGAGAGCCCAGGCTGGTGTCACACTGGCTTTTTGATTAAGTTGTTCAGGTGTCTGAAGCAGAGAAAAGGAGAAGGTAATGCAAACAGCCCCAAGACTGGGTGTAAAAATCTAAGAAGGTGGGGAAAGGGGGGAGGGGAAGGGAGGAGAGCTGCCTGAGCTGGCTAGTCCTACCCACGCCCCAGGCAGTCTCAGGGACGGCAGGGCTTATTGCTGGAGGGCTGTCTTCTGCCTGGCAGTCCAGTTTCTCCCTTGGTCCCAAGTCTGTCTCCTGTGCCCCAGAGCTTTTTCTAGGGACCCCACCCCCACCCCCAGATCCACACCTCCTCCAGTTGGCAGCTAGAGAACCGGAACTAAGACAGGGAGAAAGAGAAGGAAACTTTTGATCAAATCTAGAAACGCCACCTACGTGAATGGCTCAACAGTCCCGGATATCTTTGGAGGATGCAAGTGTTGACCATGGCTAATGCCACCATGGGAGATCTTTTCAACTGCTGTATCTCTTGAGTCTTTCTGATCAAGTTAATTATTAAAACGTTTTAAAGAATCTACCCAAAATGCCAACACTGGAGATTTTATTAGCCATCTAGGTTCAACTTACTTTAACGGTGAGTTACTTTTTGGCTCTTTCAAAGTAGGCTTGGGGGGTGGTTCAGAGGTTAAGGGCACTGGTTGCTCTTACAGACCCAGATTTGACTCCCAGGCTCCACACAGTGGATCATAACTGTCTATCTCTGCAATTCCAGGGGATCCAGACCCTCTTCTGGCCTTCCTTGAGCACTGCACACATGGTGCACATAAACATACATGCAGATAAGACATAGCATCATATAAATAAAATAGAAAAGAAACAGAAAGATTACCACAGTTCCTTTTTTTTTTTTTGCTCAGTAAACTTGTCTTTTAAGTTTTTACCCCTAAATCTTTTACCTGATCATTTTTTCTCTTCTCTCAATGAGTGTACATTGAACCAATTAATTAAAAGATCCTGGCCACAGGTTTGCTACAATGCTTAACATTCCTCAATGAAAGACACACACACAGCCTTTATATTTGATATGCCTTAAGTAGCACAATAGTTGGGCCACTTCCTAACCTGTGTGGTTAATCCACCTCCTGCTGATAATCCCGAGTTATCATTTACTAAATCCTCTATTCTACCTTGGCTGCCCTAGACTCAGTTGGACAGCCCTCTGGTCATGATCTCCTGGCTCCTACACAGTGGCTATGCCTCTCTATCCTCTACTCTTCTCGGGCATGATGTCTCCTCTCCTCCATGCTCTCCTGGTGTCTTAGTCAGGGTTTCTATTCCTGCACAAACATCACGACCAAGAAGCAAGTTGGGGAGAAAAAGATTTATTTGTCTTACACTTCCATGCTGCTGGTCATCACCAAAGGAAGTCAGGACTGGAACTGAAGCAGAGCAGGAACTGAAGCAGAGGTCATGGAGGGATGTTCCTTACTGGCTTGCTTGCTTCTCCTGGCTTACTCAGCCTGCTTATAGAGCCCAAGACTACCAGTCCATGGATGGTACCACCCACAGTGGGCCCTCCCCACCTTGATCACTAATTGAGAAAATGCCTTACAGCTGAATCTCATGGAAGCTCCTTTCTCTGTGATAACTCCAGCTTGTGTCAAGTTGACACACAAAACCAGCCAGTACACCTGGCATGGTGGATCTCCTTCCTCCTCTCCCTCAATCCTAAGCCCTAGAACCCTGAAAGCCCCTCCTCTGTTTGCCCTGCCCAGCCATTGGCCACCACCATCTTTATTTACCAATCAGAACCAAACTGGGAGGCAGGATCCCTCAGTGTCTTACCTGCGGACTCTCCGTATTAGGCCAAACTCACTACAAATTTATATATTTGACGTGTGTGTGTATGTGTATGTGAATGTATACATTTGTGTCTGTGAGTATAGGCACACGTGTACCACACCACAAATAGAGGAGAGCTCAGAGGACAAACTTGAGCATTGGTCCTCACCTTCCACTTTGAGACAAGGTCTTGAGGGATCTGGTTGTCTCTGTGTCTCCCATCTCACCATTACTTTGATTACACACACACACTGTAGTGCCCAGCTTCATATGTGGGTCCTGGATATCCAAACTTAAGTCTGGATGCTTGTGAGGCAAGTGCTTTATGGACTGAGCCACTTCCCCCAGGTCTCTTCCAGGCATTCAGCACAAAAGAAGCAAATAGTCAGCTGGACTCTCCAGACTGTAAAGAGCTGTCCCTTCAAGTTTGTGTGTGTGTGTGTGCGCGTGCGCGCTATGCGTGTTTGTATGTGTGGTGTGTGTGTGATACGTATGTTGTATTTATAAATGTTGTGGGGTAGTTGTGTGTGCATGCATGCACTTGTGTGTGTGTTCATGTGTGTCTGTGTTCGGTGCTTTGAGCATGCTAGGCAAGCACTCCACCCCTGAGGAACACCTCCTGCTGATCTTTCTCAACTCAGTTTGCCAGGTCTCCAGACCCTTCCCCCCTCTCTGCATCTTTCAGAAAAGCTGCTTTCTTCTTTTCTAACCGCCAGCTCTCCGGTTCCAACTGGTTCCAACCGGTTCCAACTGGTTCCAACCGGCTCCAACCCAGAACAAAGACCTCCTAACCAACTTACCCACCTTCAGCCTAGCAAGATCAGTAGGTCAGCCCAGTGCTCTGGGATTCTAGCCCTCACAGATGGCCCCACCGATGCCCATCAGCAGGCTGAATTGCCTGTTTCTTGCTGATTCCTTTGTCTTGTTAATACTTTGGGAAAGGCTGTAGGCCGTACAACGCAGAAGCTTACAGTAGTGTGTGGATGGCACTTGAGAGGTTAGGCTGAAGTTTTGGTTAGCTCCAAAGGTCTTTGGTTTTGGGAGTGTCGTCCTAATGGTGGACGTCTCTGTCTCTGGAAACATCCTGTCTTCATTCCCTTCTCTCCTGTTCTGTGATCCGTGCACTCCTGTGTTTGGACACTTGGTCCTCTGAGGTGCTTCTAAGGAAGGCTGTAGATATTCAGGAAGAACAAGTGTTCAACAAGAACACTTCCTTGTTGAAGGAAGTGAGTCCCTGGAGGTGGTCCTTGAGGTCTATAGTTTGGCCCTGCTTCCTGCCTGGTCTCTATTTCCTTAACAACCCACAGGTGAGCTAGTAGTCTCACCTTCTGGCCACAACAGCCATGAGCTACCCCCACACTATGAGCTATAGCAAACCCTTTCTCACAGAAGAACTGCTTCTTGTTGGGTATTTCATCACAGCCAGAGACAACTCACATAGCTCTCTCACACTGCGCCCTTCCATGCAACCTATACTATCGGTAGCCTTGATATCCATGAGAAGGGCAGGCCCTCACTCCCCTGGGAGCTTGTTTTCACCTTCATCCCTCTGGCCTTGAATAGCCCCAACCACTTCTGCGCCCTTCAGCCGTGGTCCTGAGTCACACTGCATCCCCTTTAAACCCAGGTCCCTATTCATCTGGAGCCTCTGACTGCAGGGTGTGTGGGTCATTCACACAGCACCACCTGCAAAGATGAGTCTCTCTCTCTCTTTCTTTCTTTCTTTCTTTTTTTCTTTCTTTCTTTCTTTCTTTCTTTCTTTCTTTCATTTGGACCTCTATCTCTGGGTGCTTTTCTTTTGCCTTTATTTTTATATAAAGTCCAAAGTAAAATAACGTTTTAAAATCAACGGAGATATAAATCTCGTGGTTCACTTTGCTGACCAAAATGAGAAAATGTGGACAGATTCCAAGGAGGGGGAAAAAAAAACCCCAAAAAAACAAACAAACCACTGCCTCTGCCCCAGCTTCATTCAGCTGAGCCACTCAGCCCTCTCTCCTCTGTTCTTTTAGGCTCTCCAGGTCTCCCTCACTCAAGTGTGGCAAATTATGTAATTAGTGAAAGCAACAATTTTGCTGAGAAAATGGTTATGTGTTTATGGGAGGTCAATGGTGCAAAGTGTCTACGGAAAGCCATTTGCTAAGCCAGAGAAGAGACAGGGGAACTGGGTCCCCGGCCAGCTCTCAGCAGAACGTAGGCCAACCGTCAATAAAACCATTTGGAGGCACTACCTGGGGACCAGGTGCCCGGCTTGGCTGAGTCTCAGCGCCCCTCTCTCTCCTCGCTGTTGACTCAGAGCAAAATAATCAGTCACCGAAGAGTTCCCAGAAAACAGGTCTCGAGTGCCATTAACCAGTCTTATCGGTGACCTTTGTTAGAGTTACGGCTCCCCCACCCCCAACCCTATCTTCTTTTTTCTAAGCCATTTGAGTCATTAGACAATGCTGAACCTAATACCTATTCTCTACGTGTCCCCTTGGATATCTGGGGTTTAGAGTAGACATTCGCCTTTAATTTGTTTTTATCACCCAGCATGCATGTTGTTTCAGAACCTGTTGGCTGGTTTTGTTTTTTTTTTTTTTTAGTGTGAGACTGCACTGTCTTACTGGGTCCGCCCAGACTGGCAGGCAAGTGCCTCCAAATTCTAGCTTCATTTCAACAGGACACTTCACCCAAGGAATGCCGCCTGTACTTTAGTGTGTGTCCTGGTCATGGGAGGTACAGAGACACATGGATCAGGGGCTTGGCTACTGTTCTAGTTAGCATTCACTGTCAATCTGACACAACATAGAATCGTCTGGAATTAAAACAAACAAGCAACAATGTCATTGAGTAACTGTCTTTATTAAGTTGGTCTATGGACATTTCTATGAGGTCTGTCTTGAGGTCTGCCCACTATGGGCAGTGCCATCCCTAGGCAGGTGGTCTTGAGCTGTCTGAGAAAACTAGCTAAAGTGAAAAGGAGCCACAGCATGAGCCAGCAGGCAATGGTCATGCATGGTTTGCGCTTCAAGTTCCTACCACGGCTTCCCTCAGTGGTGGACTGTGACCTGGAAATGTAACCCAACTGAAACCCGTCTTCCCCTAAGGTGCTTTTGGCCAGCAACAGAGAGGAAGCAATAGGCTTTAGGGATGTATCAGAGGTTATCACTATACTCTATAGCCCAGAGGAGGAACACCAGAGTTTCCTCTGAGGTTATCACTTGATCACTTCGCTTGGTTTCCCATCACATCTCTGACCAGGGAAGGATAGAGAAATGGGGTGATTTGGAATGGCTCCTCCCCCAGAACAGAAAGAATGAAGTTTGTGGAAGTAGCTAGGGGCGGGCAAGAAGATTGCAAATGAGAAGCCGAGCAGAGAGACACTTCTTCACTGTCCTGGAGCATCTCAGTCGAGGACCCCATCTGTTTTGTTAAATTGACAATTTCCTTCTGCAGGAAATCAAGGTTCATACTGAGTTTCAGGCTAACTACCGAGTAAGAAATAGCGTCACTTTCTAAAGACTCTGCCTTTTAAGACGTTCGGCATGTAACCTAATTTCGTTTGATGGAGTTTGTTTTTGCTTTTTCCATTTGCTACCTAGATATGTGTTTCATTATTTCCCCGCAGAATTGGGCTTGGGTGGGAAAGCCAGGGAGCCAGAGCTCTTTGAGCCTCAAAGTTACCACAAAAAAAAAAAGATGAAATCATATTAAATAAAACTACAATAAATTATAGTATCAACTGTCCCAGTGGGTTTTTCTGACACCTCCCCAATATGAACACACACATACACATACATGCATACACACATATATCACACACACATACATACACATATCACACATATACATACACACTTATCTATACACACACAAACACATGTCACACCCACACATATATACAGATCCTTACACATGTAACACACAGATACATATATACACATATCACACACACACAGAAACTCAAAAGGGTAATGTTTGAACAAACCTAGATATGGGAAGATTATTTATTGGGAAAGATTTTCTTTTTTAAATTTTATTTATTTGTTATATTTAATATACCTATTTGTATATTTTAATTACATTTGTTTGCATGTAGATCTCTGTGTGCATGTGCATGCCCTACAGTGCACATGTATAGATCAGAGTACAACTTGTGGTTTTCTCTTTCTACTGTGTGGATCCCAGGGCATCCAACTCACGTTGTCAAGCTTGGTGACAAGTGCTTTGTCCCCTGAGATATCTTGCCAGTCCACGAGTGGTTTTAATTGGAGGAAAATGTTTCTATCTGCCGGGGTCCTTTTAGGATGGGTCTGATCAAAACCCTGTTTCCCGTTTTTAAAATGCAAGGCTTCTAAAAAAGCATTCTAACTTGGAGACAGGGGCTTATCTTTCAGAAAGTAATTACATTATAATGTGAGTTCTCAGAATCAGAAGCGTGAATTAGGAACGGCCCTGTGAATAGTGATACGGGAGGAAGAGACAGGCGAGCGATAAGAGAGGTGTCAACTGTTAAATAGAGGGAGGTAATGAAGCACCCATCAGGCAGGAGACACAAGCATGTCTGAGTCTCTCAGTGGCAAGGCTTCTTCTGTGTGGCTCTCCTGGCGCCCACGGCAGGTAGAGATGAACTTACTTGATGTCACACAAGAGGGCCACGCCTCTCAGGATCCAGTGATCCGGGGACAGCACCGTGCGCAGGTACACCACGGTGATGAAGGTGAGGTCAGTTCGCCTGGGTTTCTTGTAGATAGGACACACGTACAGCTTCGGATCCTTGGGCGCTGTGGAATTGATGGCAAAGATATGCAGAACAGGAAGCTGTATGAAGAGGACCTTCAGGGTGGATTCTGTGAGCTTCCCGTTCCTCCTGTCCCAGGATGCTCCATCCATAAACAGCCCGTAAATATACACGCCTTCCTGGAGGACCAAGCGACAGACAGGTGTTGAAAACTAAGCATCTGCTATGTAATGAGGGCTGTCAGTTCGGAAAGAAAACACACGCCAGTCTTAAAGCGCTAGCTGATAAGAAAACCCCACTGGGCTGATCGCATTCACGCATTCACAGAAAATACTTGGCCATGTTTCCCCTGGGACACAGAGTGAATCTAGCTGCACCGTGGAAGTGCCCTGCTGAAAGTTACTGGAACATGGAGTGGTCCACCTGGGAAACAGGAAGGCCAAGTCACCTCTGCAGGTAGCTGTAAATCCAGTTGGAGCTGCTGCAAGCTGGAAGCACAGCCTGTGACTTGGAGCTGTTGTGGGTCAATGTGACATTGGGCTGAGTTAATCAAGCCACTCCTAGGCTACACCCCCCTCCTTCACGGGATGAAATGAGAGCAGAGCGCCCCCAGAGGCCTGGAGTGGTACCGCACGGTAGACATGAGAAAGGAGGAGAGAGTTGGCCCTCCGTGGTGTACGACCAACCATCTTGCCTACATTCTTTCTTACAAACGGACTTGCCTTCGTGGGCCTCACCTTTAAATCGAGGAAGCAAGAGCCCTGAGAAAAGGTGACAGTTTGAAATTTGTTAGTGGAGCTGCCTGGTTCCGAGGGTTCCGAGGGTAAATGCAGTGACTTTGGACTGAGGTCATGAGGACTTTAGCCATGGGAGTAGACTGTGGAAGGCACCAGCTTAGCGAGAACAAGGAGGAGGAAGCCGAAGCAACTCCGCAGAGATGGACAGGCTGGGCAGAGACGATACTTTACTTCATGACAGAGTGTTCGAAGGCAATAGAATGAGGTATCGCTTGACGGTGGAAGACAAAGTGTGCAGAGCTGAAGTGTCTGAACTCTATCTTGCAGGCACGGGGGAGCCACAGAACATGTGTTCATTAAGACGAGAAAGGGCCGTAGAGAATCATGCGAGCTATAAAGTATATTGATGTAGAAGATGGTGACCATTTTTCTATTTCTAATGGAGATGGGGCCTGGGGAGGCAAATGTAGATGGTGATAAAGGGCAGAGAGATTAAGCTACAAAAAGTTTCCAGAGCTCTTGCCAAGCTCTAACTGCAAGAGGATCGTATATTGTGAACCATGAACGGGGAGTGGGAGGGGGGCGTGGTTTGATGCAGAGGTCCTGGGCAGTCCTGGGGCGTCAGGACACAGAGCTCCCATCCTTAACTTAGTGGTTGACAATTATGTACAGAACAAGGTGACTACCAGCTAACATCCTACGGCCAACTGTGACCTCTTCTACAGCCCTTGCAATTTAAGGGCCTCAAGAGTCTCAGTGAGAAGACACAATGGCAGGTAGAACGGTGTCACCTGTACTGGCTGGTTTTGTGTGTCAACCTGACACAAGCTAGAGTCATCAGAGAGGAAGGAGCCTCAGTTGAGGAAATGCCTCCAAGGGATCCAGCTGTAAGAATTCTTTCAATTAGTGATCAAGGGGGAAGGCCCAGCCTATGATGGGTGAGTGATGCCATCCTTGATCTGGTAGTCCTGGGTTCTACAATAAACAAAGGCTGAGCAAGCTACTAAGAGCAAGCCAGTAAGCAGCACCCCACCAATGCCTCTGCATCAGCTCCTGCCTCCAAGCTCCTGTTTTGTTTATGTTCCTGTCCTGCCTTCAATAATAAACAACACCAATGTGGAAGTGTAAGCTGAACAAACCCTTTCCTCCCCAAGTTGCTTCTTGGTCATGGTGTTTTTGTTGCAACAGTAGAAACCCTAACTGAGACACACCTCAAATTTTTGACAACCCAGCATTCCAGATACAACCGTTTGGCTTTGCAGATTTATTTTGTTTAGATATGAACACACTGGGTCTGGAAAGGCCCTAGATCCAATGCAGGGTGTGTGTGTGTGTGTGTGTGTGTGTGTGTAGGGGCAGGTCATACAAAGAGACACAAAGTAGTATAAAGCTACTGACAGTTGTGGTAGGCACTGGAATGATATGGTCAAACTAACCAATTTTGCCAAGGGCTGCCAGTAGGCATCAGAAGCCAGGAGAGAGTCATCAAGTAAAGCTGTCTCTCACAGTCCCCTTCTGGAAGAAGCCAACACTGCCAGTCATTGATTCATTTTATTTTGTTTTGAGACAGGGTCTCACGTATCCCAGGCTGACCTTAAACTCCCAATCATTCTGCTTCCTGCTTCTTAAGTGTCCCCAGTGTTGGGATTATAGGTGTGCGGTACAACATCCAGCTTATGTGGTGCTGGGGATCGAACCCAGGGCTTCACGCTTGCTAAGCCAGCCTTCTACAGCACTTTTGGACTTCAGGACTCCTTAACTGTAAGGGAACACACTCTAAGCTTTTCGTAACCAAGACTGTGATATTCCAGGCAATGAGCATGGGTGGGGGTTCCAGGAAGTACCTACATACATGGAGGTGACGTGGGGATGGAATAACAGGTAGAAGATGCAAGAACCTTGGAACACATTAACAGAGAGACCCTAAATTACCTTAAAGAGGGGTTGGAAGAAATATGTAGCATAGGGGTGTGTGGAGAGAGGCATAAGCAACCTTCTAGGAACCGGAAGGAAGAACCCCAGTTACAAAGTGGTAGAGCTCAGATAATCATGTGTTCAAGTCTCCTTGGTGTTGAAGGAATGAACAGCAGAAAAAGAGAAAGAAGGTCTAAAGTTGTTGAGCTGTTGTGTCAGATCTGGCACCAAGCTTCTGAGATGGCGTTTACAGCCTTGTGACTTCCTGCAGAGAGGTTGAACTGTCCCATAGTTTTCAAATCACTGAAGAACTTGCCCACACCTGGGTCGAAGAAGCAGAGGGCTTTGGGCCTGCTACCTCCTTACGTAGCATGGTAGACTCCCTGCACTCAGAGTCTCAACATACACGGAGCAATGGTACCTTGTAGGAACTGATCTCCCAACAGGTCCGTGGATTTCCATGGCTCTCAGCTGCTACAGGGGAACCCAGAGAAGGAGGTGGAGACCCAGGGAGATCCTTCTAAGAAAACATGTACGTAACTTGTACTTACAAAAAAAAAAAAAAAAGGTCACCTGTGGATTCCCTGGGCTCACATTACCCCCCTTGTCACTAACCTCCCACTCAGCAGCTGGGTGAGGCTTTGGCCTTGAGGTCTAGTTACAACAGAGAAAAGGCTTGCTGAAAGGCAGGCAAGCTTCATGGAAGGAGCCAAGGCCAGTTTTTAAAATTTTTTAAAATTTTTTTTTGGTTTTGTGGCATTGAGGACTGAACCCAGGGCCTTGCCTACTAGACAACTGTTTGACTATTTTCCGCACTGACATCTCTGGCCCTCAAGGACACTTTTGAGCTGAACTTGGATTTTCACCCTCAGCCCCACCCACAGCACCTACCGCCGGCGGCGTGACGATCTCTTCCTTGGTCTGCCGTAGGACTTCATTGTGGATGGTCACAGTGTCCAGCGCCCAGCCTTTGTGAGCACGGGTCACTTCTTGCCTCATTGCTGTGAGGAAGCCTAGAGAGAGAGAGAAAGAGAGAGAGAGGGAGAGACTCTTGATGAAACCCACTTCAGTAACACAGAGGAAGTAACACTGAGGGCATCTTGACAGTCTCTAAATTGCCTGCCCATCTTGGGAGGAGCTGAGACCAGAATCCCAGAGCAAGGGGCATTTCTTACTTGGGATTTGTTTCCATGGGGACAGTGAAGAGACGAAGAGAGAGGGACCTTGGTTTGGAAGTCCCCTGGAACTCCAAGTCTTTTTAAGGGTTCCAACCCAGCCCTAGTTCACGTTATCTTTTGGAAAACAAAATATCCAATGTGTGACCAGAATAGTAAAATATTCTGAGAAACAGCCTTCCAATTAAACTCAAATCAGACCATTATGAAGCTTCTATTTGCCATAATGGGACAATTTCATTTAGTCTAAGGAAATAAGGCATAAACAGCATAATAGGGACCTGACTTTCAATTTGATCAAACAAGGCAATCACACCGGAAAGGGAGAGCTACATCTTTTAATGTGCATAATACAGTTATTTTTAAGATAATGCGTGGCTCCGTATCTGTGGCCTTTCTCTAAACTTAATATTTGGGAATCATGCCATTCAATCCAATAAGAGAAACCTTTTCTGGAGAGTGGCATTCAACATTAGTGGGGGAAAAAAGTCCTAATTCTTAAAGCTGGCTGGCAAACCATGAAAGCCACCCGCCTGTGAGCCACCCGTTGTGTTTTGCCTTTCAAGTAAATGGTGGAATAATCTAGAGACTCTCTGTATATGACTTCAGTACTCTCCTTTAGAATTGCTTGTGTTTTAGTAATTGGATACACGAATGCCATGTGTTCAGGTCATTTCCATCCCCAGCTCCCATCCCTGGCACTCTGTCGTGACCTTTGGGGACCATAGAGGGGAGGTTGAAAAGAGTCCTTAACACACAGGGTTAATCTCCCAGGGAGTGGAAGCAAACAATGGCGCCCATCTGGCCTGGCTGTACTGAGGGACTCTGGTTCACGGAAAGTACCTCATTCTTTCATCCATTCGTCAACTCTCTTGAGAGTGGCACAGTTCAAGATGGCACAAAGTACAAGAGGCCACTCGTGGGGAGTCTGTCCCTAGACCAGTGGTTCTCAACCTTCCTGATGCTGTGACCCTTTAATACAGTTGTTCATCTTGTGGTGACCCACCCCCCCCCCAACCATTTTCAATGCTACTTTGTAACTACAACTTTGCTACTGCTATGAGCTGTGATGTTTTCTGATGGTCTTAGGCGACCTTGGTGAAAAGGTCACTCTATCCCTGCAAAAGGTCGAGACCCACAGGTTGAGAAACACGGATCTAGCATAAGGTGGAGCCTTAACAGGTCACACTCAAAGGCATGAGAAAGGTACATGGAGGCCTAACTGGAAAGAGGAAGTTAATGGAAGCTCTCTTTTCAACATTCAATTTTGACTGTTTTTTAATTATGGGTCTGAACACCATTGGACGGGGGTGGGGGGTATGGGGGGAAGACAGGAGAGGTCAGATCATACTAAAGCTGGAATACAAGCCACTGTGAGCTGGCCAACATGGGTGCTGGCAACCAAACTCAGGTCTTCTGCAAGAGCAGTATACATTCCCAACAGCTGAGCCATCTCGCTGGCCCCTGATTGCAAACCTTGAAAGATGTGTGAGGATTTGTGAGACAGGACAAGACCAGCTCGAGCAGTGGCATGTGTGAAGACACAGAGGCAGAGTCTGGGTTAGAGGAGGAATTGAGGATTCCAGAGGATTCCAGAACAAAGGCAGAGGCATGATTTCTCAGGTCAGAGGTCCCACTGCGTCCTTTAAAATGCATTTGCATTGTATTTATTTATGTGCATGTGTGTGCACATGTCTGTCATGGTGTGCATATGGAAGTCAGTGTGCATGTGTGCACATGCCTGTCATGGTGTGCATATGGAAGTCAGAGTGCATGTGTGTGCACATGCCTGTCATGGTGTGCATACGGAAGTCAGTGTGCATGTGTGTGCACATGCCTGCCATGGTATGGGTATGGAAGTCAGAGAGTGATTTGCGGGAACCAGCACCCTCTTTCCACCACAGGGGTCTCAGGATCTAATTCAGGTTGTCAGGCTTGGTGGCAAGAACCTTCATCCAAGAGCCATGTCACTGGTCCCACGCTGCTTCTCGGGAGGTGGGAAGAGGACAATGACTTGTTTGCATTTGCATCTTAGAACGCCCATTCACAGCACCCACTAAAACAGGCTCTGGGCCACTAGAGAGAGTCTTCTGCATTCTTCCAAAAGGCAAGCTCCTCCATCAACCAGAGTCGGAAAGAACTCTTACAGTGGGAGCTAGACCCATCAGGAGTGCAGTAGAAGCTCATCTGGCAATGACAGCTGGACACTGCCCGAGCTCTTCCTACAGTCCCAGAAGGGGATCTAATCACCAGCGGTCATATTTTGATTTTATGTGTATGAGAGTTGGCCTGCACATACGTCTGAACACCGTGTGCATGTAGTGACCATGGAGGCCAGAGGACATCAAATCCCCTGGAACTAGTGTTACAGATGGGTGAAAGCCACTAAAGTAGGTGCTGGAAACTGAACCCAGGTCCTCTGGAAGAGCAGCCAGTGTACTTAACCACTGAGCCACCTCTTCAGCTCCTCACTTTCATCTTAAACACTGAGGAAATGCCACGCTTGAGTAAGAAAACATTTCATGTGTTTGTTTGTCAGATTTATATGTGTGTGTGTGTATTATATGAGTAATATATAATAATATATAATATTAAATATAAAATATATACCATATATTATACACACACACACACACACACACACACACACACAACCCAGTACACCCTTCTAATCAGCCATGAAAATGCCATTTTTAGATTTATTCATTTGTATGAGTGTTTTGCCTGCATGTTTGTATGTGTACCATACATGCATCCTGGCACCCACAGAGGGCAGAATATTACATCAGGCTCCCTGGAACTTTATTTACAGATGGTCATGAGCCACAATGTGGGTGCTAGGAGTCGGACCCGGGTCCTCTGCAAGAGCAGCCAGTGACTTTGGCTGTCAAGCTATCTCTCCCGGCAAAAATGTCATTTTCATAATTCTACACGCAGTGTTCATCCATGTGTCTGTCAGACATTGCGTATCCAACTTGGGTGCCTGGAGTCAAGTTGACCTTAGCTTATGACGTTTTAAAACTCATCTCTGATGTTATGAAGCTACAGGGTCATAGTGTCCAGGTCATTAATCCTACTTCTAACCTTCTCTCTGCAGCAGAGGAATAATTGATATTCTTTCCCCTATAACATCTTAAGTCATGACTAAACTGCAAATTGGCCTCACCCCAGTATGGCTTTCAGGGCCAGGCCAGAAGTTTCCGAAGACACAGGAAGCTGGCTTTACACACACACACACACACACACACACACACACACACACACACACCCCATACCGTTTTAATACCTTCTTTTCTGCTTCTAAGATTTTAGTCATTATCAGGGAGTTCTGCAAAACTCCCGTGCAGTTAAGAGATACTATATCCTGTCTGGTCTCTAGTGGGGAGCGTGAGTTATGTTGTCCAGACTCCAAGGGGGAAATTTCCTGATGCTTAGGGGCACTCTGAATGCCAGCAGGTGAAATCTAGTACACAAGACTGTCCTGCTACTAAGAAAGGCAGTGTTGAGACCTAGAGCAAAGGCTGAGAATGGTTCCCAAGCCATCTGTACTCAGAGAACATGGAGGAGAAAGGATGCATGCATTTTCAAATCTGTCTGTCTACGTTACATCTATCTATTCTCCCGTCTCTTTGAGATAGAGTCTCAAGCCAGCCTCAGATGTCACCTGCAGCCAAGAGTGACCTCCTTGAGCTTCCTACCTCTAAAACCATCCATTTTATGTAGTATTGAGAATCCGACCCGGGACTCCATGAATGCTATGCAAGCACTCCGCCAACTAAGCTGCCACCCCAGAAGCTTTGCCAGGCTCCGTCACTTCCCGCTGACGACTCCCTATAAAGGACATGATCTTGTCACATTCGAAGTGCACTGAGTCTACTGAAGCATTAATTGTTGAACTTTTAAAAGATGAATGGCTGCCTCTCTTGGAGACCGATGTCAAGCCTAATGAAACTACAGTCTGCTCTTTCTGCTGCTTGCATAACTTCTTGAAGGACTATTGATATAGTTTCCTTCACAAAAGCTTGAGAAAAATAAAACACTCTTGTTTTGGCATGCACTTAGTTATTATAATCATTCTGAAAGTGATTCATATGTTCCCGTGTTTGAGAGGAGAAACAAAACGTCAGTCGGGGCGAGACCTCAACAGCAATAACCTTCTCTTCTTTTTTTGTGAGATTTAAACCACCCACATGACAAACGGGTGACTTGACTAACCACGGGAGCTACATGTGGTCTAGAGGAGATGCTCAAATAATTTTTCCCATCAAATTCATAAAGCATGATGAATTCTTAAAAACACTTGTCAAGTTCATTATTTTTTTTTTTAAAAAAAGAGCCCCCGCTGTTAATCTAGAATTATACTGTGGAAAGTCGGCTCTGAAGCAATACGTGTTACATTTTATTTCCCGAAAACGCTTCAGTCTAACGCTGAAGCAAGCTGACTCGTGCAATCAGCTGGCCTAAGGAGAGCCATGGTGTGTTTTAAGTGGCATTCCCGACTGGGTCCTAGAAAAGCTGAAAGCAGCAGCTGATCAGGAAGACAGTGTTTCTCAGCTTCACAAAGAGCTGGCTAGCATTCTGTAACAATGGTCCTGTGTCAAGGGCAGGTGGACGTGGGGGGGTGGGGGGGACCTGTATGTCCATGTTGTGCCTGTTTGCCAGATTTCAACATCAGTGATCTTCCTCAATATGCCTCATACATGTGTGTGTGATGCATATGTTTGTTTGTTTACTTTTGAAGAAGGGCCTCTCACTGCCAATTCAATTAAAACAGCTAGCCAACAAGTGCTGGGGTTACAGATGTGTACCACCATATCTGACTTTTACATAGGTGCTAGGGATCTGAGTTCAGGTCCTTACCAACATAGCCATCTGCCCAGCCCCCCAGATGGCCTCTTTTTTCTCTTTTCTTTTTTTTTTAATTCAATAAATGAAGCAGTCCTCCTGTAATGGGCCTTGGTCTGTGCAGTTAGTTCCTGTCTAAATAGTTACCACGCCTCCCCAAGGCACCTTCAGAGATTAGAAGTGATGTCTCTGCCATGAGTTTATGACAGGCAGTTTTTCCCCCAAATGAGGAGCAAATGTGGTTCATTGGTAAGTTAAATAAAAAGACAGAAATCATTAGGCCAGGATGAGGTTGGTCAGCCAAGCTGAATGAACAGGCACTGGGCACCTTTCAGAGATATTTGCTAGATGCTGTGGGTGCTGGAAATGGCCAGGGAAGCTTGGTCCAGAGCCATGAAGTCTGAACTGCTGGAGGAGGAATCCACAGTGCAGTAGTAGAGTTTCTTTCAAACTATACTGTGCGTGTGTGTGTGTGTGCGCATGCGTGCGCATGCCTTTGCACATGTCTGTGTGCACATGTGCATGCATGGATATGTGTCCACCCATGTATGTGTGTGTGCACTCGCACACAAGCGCATATTAGGAAGCTAGAGATTGAAGTCGCATGTTTTCTGCAATCACACTCTGACCTTTCTTTTCCAGACAGAATTCACTGAACCTGGGGCTCCCCAATTTGGCTAGACCAGCTGGCCATCGAGTTTCAGGGTCCCATCTGTCTCTCCCACCCCAGCACTGGGATTCCAGGTGCATGCAGGTCCTGAGGATCTGAACTCAGATCCTCCTAACTTGCCTGGCGAGCACCTTACTGACTGGCCCATCTCCCCAGCCCTTTCTCTGGATCCCAGGATCATCTGGGGAAAGGACTCTAGTTAACACCAAGGTTCTGATGCAGCAGCAGCCGCAGGAGGACCATCTGCCAGGCATCGGGGATGTGAGGTAAAGGTTCTTGTCACACTAGAACAACTCCGGCAGTGTTTAAGAAACTCATCGTGGAGGCTCTCAGCTCGAGAGTCTGAAGGTCTTAACCCTGGAGAGTAGGAACATGATTGGTTTTGGGCCCCAGCCATTAGTATGTATTAAAAATGTCCCGGGTGATTGTGCTGTGGAAAACAGGCCCAAGAACTGCCACTCTGTGGAAGGCTCTCTCAGGACAGGACACTTGCCAGCCATTGACCCACATTTGTTTTAAGAAACAGTTTGATGACTGGGGCGGGGTGTGGGGGCAATGCCTCCAAGAACAAGTGAAAGGTCTTGGAGGGCTATCAGTAGGATGAGCTGGCTCTTTGTGGGGTCTCTGGAGACTCACGGGCACTCTGTGGTGTCATTCATCCAAGTGACAGGCTTCATCAGACCCACGAACACAGGGAAGAGCCGGCAGTAAGGCTGGGACCCTCCACCCCCAGTGGCTGGTGTGCGGAAGTCTAACTCCTGACACAGCCTTCTCCTTGAGTGACTGGGCTTTCCCTCGACCCCCTCCAGTCCCAAGTATTCTCTCCCTCCCAAGCCTTCCCATCATGCACTCTGGCATGGTTCTATTTCCACACAAAATAGTCTCTCTACTCTTTTTGCCTTTACTGGAATCAACCCTGAACACATAAGCACTTCCCAGTCATCCCTCCACCCATCACGAGAACCTCTCTGCTGCCTTGACAACCACAGGCTCTGGTGCCAGGTCCTTCGTTGCTTCATCATTCCCTGTCAGCTGTCCCCAGCCATTGAGCATCCATTAACACCTGCTTCATGTGTGTGTGCACGTGTGCATGCGTGTGTGTACATGTACAAGTATGTGTGTGCGTGCACGTGCATGCGTGTGCATGTGTGTGCGCATGCACATGTGTGTGTGTGTGTGTGTGTGAGTGTGTGATATGTATGTGTGGACGTGTTTGGAGAGTGCCAATGTACATGTGTGTATGGGCAAAGGCCAGAGGGCAATGTCATGTGTCCCCCTCAATGGCTCTCTACTTTTTGAAACAGGATCTCTCTCCCTTGAGCTTATTATTTAGTTGGACTAGGTGGCCAGCAAGCCCCACGGATCCTCCTTGTCTCCGCTTCCCGAGTCTTGCTGGGATTACAGCTCTGGGCCAAGGTACTCAGCTTTGTGGGATCTGAACTCAGGTCTCTATGGTTGTACCTTGAAGATCTTACTAAGCTATCTTCTCTCTGTTCCTCCTCAGTGTCCTATCCAGCAGGATGGCCTCTCTGTTCTTACATCATGGTGTTGATATTTATTAACTTTGTTTTTTATATGCAGGAGGACACACCCGAGGACAGCTTATGGAAATCAGCTCTCTTCCTTCCACCATCTGGGTTCCAGGGACCAAACTCAGGTCATCAGGCTTGGTGGAAGTACCTTCCTGGTGCCACTGAGCCATGCTGCTTGCCCAGACCGCACCTCGCCGGCTGTATCCTCTTTGTTTCCTGCCTCATCGGCTCCTTCCTTTCCAATGCACACCAGGCAAAGCCTCAAACACAGGTAAACCCAGAGGCCCCCTTCTTACAGCAGTGCCTCCCTGCTGGAGGATACCACTAAGTAGCATACAGCTGCTGCGCAGAACCTCAGTGGGTTTCAAAGCCACCTGATGTCCTTTCCTGTCCCCAGCACTCTTCCCCCAGCCTCCATCACTTTCCTGAAATTCTTGCCCCCAAGATAAGCTTGCCTATTTCTTTAAATAGAGGCTAGAAGACTCCCTCTACCTCTTAGCATCAAGTCTGCACAATTATCCACGGTCAGTGTCTGTCTTAGTTAGGGTTTCTATCACTGTGACAAAACACCGGGACCAAAGAGCAAGCTGGGGAGGAAAGGGTTTGTTCGGCTCACACTTCCACATCACTGTTCATCTCTGAAGGAAGTCAGGACAGGAACTCAAACAGGGCAGGAACCTGGAAGCAGGAGCTGCGGCAGAGGCCATGGGGGGGGGTGCTTACTGGCTTGCACTGCCTGCTTTTCTGTAGAACCCAGGCCCACCAGCCCAGGGATGGCCCCACCCACAAGGGGCTGGGCCCTCCCCCATCCATCACTAATTAAGGAAGTACCCTACAGGCTTGCCTACAGTCCAATGGTATGGAGGCATTTTCTCAATTGAGGTTCCCTTCATTCAAGTGACTTTAGCTTGTGTCCAGTTGGCTTAAAACCATCCAACATGGTGGCTATGGTCATTCCTTCCTTGCTGTGCTTGCTACAGTGGGAGAGGTGTCCAGGGACCATTCTGCCTGCTCTGCACAGTCTTTCTCCGCTGTGACACACACATCCCTCCCACCTTTTCTAACCCCCTGGCTGGTATCCTTAGATTCTTGCTCTCCCTTTTCCCCTCCCCCTCTCTGTTTCTCATGTGTGCGCTCGTGTGTGTGTGTGTGTGTGTGTGTGTGTGTGTCTGTCTGTCTGTCTGTCTGTCTTTTCCTCCCTCCCTTCCCTCATTCATCTCAAAATCTGACCCCTCAAATTCCCACCTGCACCCCTGGGACTTTTATTCCAATTGGGATCTTCCTGAGAAATCCAGCCAGCCATTCGGGGTCCATCTGGCTTGACCTCTGGTACTCCCTGGCATTACTTATGTTCCCCCCTTCTCTTTCTGGGACCCATGTGTCCCTGCTCTCCCTCTCCCAAGCTGTTTGGTGCCGGGTCCCGTTTTGTGTCTTCTGGAGGAGGATGCTCAAGGAGAGAGCAGAACCCCAGTGAGGATGGCTTAGGAGGAGGCTTACCAGGCTGTACATTGTGGAAGTCGCTGGAGGTCAGGACTTCCTGCATCTGCTGTTGGCATTGAGTCAGTTACACAGACAGATACACAACCACACGTGTGAGAGAGGAAGCTGAGCCCAAAGGCAGAGCCTGCCTGGGAAAAGCCACGAAGAGGGCTGGGGGGTGGGGGGGGGAGTCGCAAGAAGAGAACTGAGGAAGTGGACTGATGGAAGCCAAGGTCTAAAACAGTTTCCAGGAATCGGAGAGATGGCTCGGCAGTTAACGGCACTGACTGCTCCTTCTGGAGGGTAGAGTTCAGTTCCTAGAACCTACAATGGATGGTTTGGAACTGTCTGTAACTCCAGCTTCAAGAGGGGTATCAGGGGCTGGAGAGATGGCTCAGCCATTAAAGGCTAGGCTCACAACCAAAAATATAAGAGGGGTATCAGATGGCTCCTTCTGACCTGTGTGGACACCGGCATTCATGTGGCACACACTCATAAAATGGGAAGGAAGAAAGGAAGGAAGGAAGGAAGGAAGGAAGGGAGGAAGAAATGGAAGGGAGGGAGGAAGGGAAGAAGGAAGGATGGAAGGAAGGACGAGCCTCCAGACTTGCCAACCTACCTACAGTCAAGGGATTGAAGTCAGCAGAAATGTCATTAGCTGGGGTAGCCTTGGAGAGAGTGGTTTTGGTGGTTTCTGATGGCTGACCAAATTACCATGGCCTCCACAGTTGGCAGCCATGTTTGAGACTAGAATTTTAAGAGGCGTGGCTGTGACTGTGAGCAAGGCTGGTACCTAAAGTCTCCTCTCGTGTGAAGGTAGGCAGAACTGCCAGTTACCCCTGATACCCTGAGGCTTTCACTCAGTACAGCAGGCCCCCCCTGCAGTTCGGAAACTCTTCTTGCTTCCTAGACCCCTTTGTGGCTTTTCCCAGGCAGACTCTGCCTTTGGGCTCAGCCTCTTCTCTCACAGGTGTAGCTGTGCATCTGTCTATGTGGCCGACTCAATGCCAGCAGCCGATGTCGGGAGTCCAATCCCTCCCCCGTGTCTCCCGGCTGTCGGCATTGCGCTGGTAGCACAGACAGATACACAGCCTAGTATTCCTCCCCCTAAACCATCCTGGAGGGGATTCTGCTGTCTCCTTGAGCATCCTCCTCCAGAAAACACAAACCTGGACCCTCCCACCAAACAGCTTGGGAGAGGGAGAGCAGGGGCACACGGGTCCCAGAGAGAGAAGGGGGGGGGGCATGGTCATAAGTAATACCAGAGGAAAGAGCCAAATAACTGGCATGAGGCAGGGAGTTCTTCCTGGTTCCTTTCCGGTCCTGAACATCTATTAACCCTTGGCCACTTTCCACCCTGACAAGCAGCAACTCTTAGAGCTGATCTCAAAACGGGCGTTCAGAAATTGCAGCCAGTTGGTGGCATTGTTTCAAACACACACACACACACACACACACACACACACACACACAGATGGGGGGGGGGGGGGGGGGGGAGAGGAGGAACGGAGGGAGGGGGAGGGAAAGGAGGGAAGGGAGAAAGGGGGGAGGGGGAGGGGAGGGGGGAGGGGAAAGAGGAGAGTCAAGGTAACAGGACAAAAATGACCCATCTCCTTGCTTCAGCACCAGTCCCTCTAAGTGAAAAATCTTGATTCATGCGGGTGAATACTGTGGTGTTGATATCTGCTACAACAGACAGGACGGCTTAGGGAAACATGGGGGGGGGGGGGATTGGTATCTAAATGGCACTAAGCTCCAGGCTGAATTAAGCATTTGGAAAATGATTATTGCTGCAGGGTTCAATCTAACACAGAGGTGCAAGGCCTGGGGAGCATGCCGGGTCTCCACCATCATGTCATTAGCACATATGAGTCACTCCCAGCATCAAATGACAAAATGCAGCTATTAATTGGAAGGTGTCACAGAGGAGTCAATGTCTTAGCTTGACAGCTGCCTCCCTATGGTTTATCCCTATTAGTTTAGACACATCCCTACATGCAGGAGATCCCTTATCTGTTTGGACGCTGCCTGTGGACGAACATCAAGAAGGGGGTGGGGGTGGGGGTGGAGCAAGGAGCTCCCTGCTTTTCAGATGTGGCCAAGTGATGTGGAACGGGAAAGTAATTTGTCCCTTGTGTCAAGAGGAGGAAAAGGAAGCAGGGACTGGATTGCTTGCGGTGCCGGAAGAGGTGACCTCCAAGCTTCTAAGCAACAAAGCAGAAAGCAATCACAGATAAGGGTGTGGGTGTGGGTGGCTGTGCACGTCTGGAAAGGGTTGGCTGGAATTCAGTGTAAACTTTCTAGGGTGCAGCCCTGAGAGAAAACACAAAAGTCCCGCGGACGTAGAGGTAAATAAAGAACAGGAAAGGGGTTTTGTCTTACTGGTGGGTGGCACTAAAATGCACATCTAAAATCTCAATAACTTTAAGAAGAATTTAGAGGCTATGGAGATGGCGCAGTGGTTACCACACCTGCTGCTCCTGCGGAAGACCCAGGCATGGTGATCAGTGCCTACACTGGGTGGCTCCCAACTGCCTGTAACGCCAGCTCTAGGTGACCCAACACTCTTTTCTGGCGTCTGTGGCGCCTGCACACATGTGGTGCGCACACATACACTCAGGCCCTCCCATACATATGTAAAAGAAGTCTTTAAGATATTTATGCTTAAATTTTAATTCTGCGTATATCTGTGTCTGTGCACGTGCGTGCAGTGCCTATGGATGTCAGAATGGGGCATCAGATCCCCTGGACCTCCTGCTATGTGTGACTTCTTGTGAAGGTACGCATTGGTTATAGTTAGCGCTATAAATTCAGAAGGTGTTAGGCATTTGGAAATGCATGTAGCTGGGCTGGCAAGATGGCTCAGTGTGTAAAGCACTTGCTGGGCAGGCCTGATGTCCTGAGTTCAATTTGACCTCACAACCTACATAAAGATAGGAGGAGAGTCGCAACTCCACAAAGCTGTCCTCTGACTCCCTGACCCACCCACCATGGCATATGTGCCCTGCCCCTGTCTCTCTCTCTTACACACACATATATATAAGTAACTATTAATTTTAAAAAGAATATACATCCGACACATGAACATGTATGCACAGAGGGCACCTGAATACACACTTTAAAGGCACGATAGTCATTTAAATTCCATTTATAAGAAGTAGCTGAACGGATAGAACACATATAGCTCAGGAGATTGTCACCAGGGAAGGAGCCATGCAGGGAACCGGCACATCTCAGACCCCAGGAGGTCCTGCTGTGCCTTCTTACACGGGGACACTGTGATCCTGTCTTTGAGCACCCTGCATCCACTGTGCCCATCCTTGGCCTGCATGTGAACAGGCTCCTACAGGCTGCTGCAACTTTCATCTGGCTGCCTTCACGCAACGTTATCTTTATGAGATTCACCTGTATCGCTGTGGGTAACAAAGGTTCCTCTCAAACCAATGAGCGTGAACTTCATAACTTACTGGCAGATGAAGGCATCAGGGTGCTGAGCTTAAAGACACTCCAATCCCTTCCTCTAGCTGAGAACGATTTGAAGTTACATTGCCTGCACTGTGAGAAGACAGAACATTGCTAGCTATCTAGACCTTACAAACTCCTTGGCACCAAACCAGCAACTTTCACAGAGAATATTTCTAAAACGGAAGGATGGCTAACACAGAACAACCGAGCACCTTCTGGGACAGGGGCTCCCTATCCCCAAAAGCTCACTCAGTTTTTCAAGTCTGATTTGCTAGCCCAAATCAGCAATTTGGGACACACCTTCAGGAATCTCATAATTGGGCTTTATTTTATTACCTCTTATTTGCGTTTATGGTCACGCGTGATGGTGTGTCGTGCATGCATGAGTGCTTGTGAGTGGAGGGCGGAGGCCAACATCAGGAATCTTCTTTCTCTCCACCTTATTGTTAACCCTTTCAAGGATTTATTTACTTATATTTTATGTACATGAATGCACATAGACATGCATGTATGCGCGCACGTGCGAGCGTGCGAGCGTGTCTCTGTGTGTGTGTGTGTGTGCATGTGTGCCTGGAGCTTGCAGATGTCGGATCCCCTGGAACTGGTGTTCCAGATGTTCATGAACCACTGTGTAGGTGCCGAGAACCAGACCCGGGTCCTTTGCAAGGGCTGCCATTGCTTATAACTGTGGAGCCCTCTCTCCACCTTCTCTCCTAGATAAAGTCTGTCTCTGAACCTGGGGCCTGCTGATTTGACTAGCCTGGCTAGCCAGCAAGGCCCCCAAGACCCTCCCATCTCTGATACCTCCCCCAGCACCGTCAGGCCTGGTTTTGTTGACGTAGGTGCTGAGAACCTAACTCTGGTTCTCATGTACATTCCCAAATAGTCCGTCCCCTTAGACCTGTTTTGGCCTCCCCATCAACAGGTTAAGAGCTAAAGCTTGAGAGGCATTTTTTTTTAACCCTTTCACTACAGGCCATGGTTTGGTCATGTGGGCGAACAGGAAACGAGTGGGTTTGGCCATTACACTGTTGGAGGGCTGTAACAAGAAGGATTTCAAAGGGCTGTGTATATTCCTGGAACTCTAAGCGGCTCTTCCCAGCACCTGCCAGCTATAGGGCCACATGGCTTTATGGAGTATACATTCAGCACGCAATGCTGCCACGCAGCTCCATGTGAAATTCCAAGTTAGCCTTCTCCCGTGAGCACCTACCTTGGGGGTTAAAGAACCCGGTCATCCAGAACACGTTAGGCCTCCCCTCAAATATCCATGTTGAAAACTGAGCGTTCCTCTCCAGAAGTTCGGTGAACCAGAAGCCCAGGGTGGAGGAGTCCCAGGACACCCTCTTCCAGAGCTGAGGTATACGAGCATCATACATGTTGTCCAATGCATCTCTCAAGTTCTGAAGACGACAAGGGCGAAACATGTGACCCAGGACTCTGGAGAGGTGGCTCGACTAAGATCACACGTCGCTCTTGCAGAGAACCTGAATCTGGCTCCCAATATCCGTGTCAGATGGTTCATGACTGCCTGCAAATACAGCTTTGGGGATCATATACCCTCTTCTTCATAGCCACAGGTACCTGTGCTCGTGTGCACATAGTACACACAAACACATGGACATACACATGGTTCGAATGGAAAATAAGATCTTTTTAAAATAGTGGCTTTGTGGGCTGGAGAGGTGCCTGGGCTGTTAAAAGCACTAGTTGCTTTTTCAGTGGACCTGGACTCAGTTCCCAGTGCCTGCATGGTGGCTCGCAACTCTCTGTAACTCCAGTTCCAAGGTCTTCTGGCCTCAGTGGGTTCTACACATATATAGTGCATATACATACACGCAGGCAAAACAGTATGTGTATATATATACATACATAATGGCTTTAAAAAAATACATGAATAGGAAACATGCCTGGGAAGCTGGGAAGATAGCTCAGTTGGTAAAGGGGTTGGTTACCTTGTGAGCATGAGGCCCCAAGTTTCTCAGAACACACATAAAAATATCTGGGTGTGCTGAGACACAATTATAATCTCAGTACTGGGGAGGGAGAGACAGGAGGACCTCCAGAGGTCACTGGCTAGTTACCCCAGCCTAACGGGAATAGCCAGGTCCCAGGGAGAGGCTCTGTCTCACAAATGAAGGTGTTTGAGGGATGACATCCGAGGTTGCCCTCTGCCCTCAACAATGTAGGAGCTCACATGTGTGTATGCACGCCCACACACGTAAATATACCCAGACACGGATGAGCACATGCACGCACCGATCCGCGCATGCAAGAACAAAAAGAGAGGGACCCGCCCACCTCGCTCATGATGATTGTGCCTTCGATAGCCAATTTTAGATCACTCAGGCTGCTGCGGAGGATGGAGATGACTTTCTGCATCCTGTCAATTTCTTGTCTAAGAAATATGTTCATTGAGTTAAGGTGTCCCATCTTCATCAAACGGGCTTTCACCTAAAACAAAGTATAACATACAGTCATTAAAAAAAAAAGTCCATCATTTCTCTTCCAAATGACCTCTGCCGTTCTCAGATCTTTCTCTTCCTCTGGATGTGTCTCCCCGCTAGACCCGATGAACTAGAAAACACCTCTTGCAGAGCCGGACTGACTGTTAAATCCCCCATTTTCTGAGCTTCAAAAAACTTCCGTTCAACTTAAATGACTTTTATTTCCTACTGATTGTTCTTAGTTGATAATTGGAAACGTTCTTTAAAAGGCTGAAATAAAATTGTACCTATTTCCTCTTCCAAATGATTAAGTGTTAAGTGTCAGCTAAATATTCTTTTGAAATCTAACCTTCGAAAGAGTACAGTGGGACTTTTTCTCCCTCCATTACCCTTGCAGAGTGGATATTAGAAAGTTAAGACAACCCGAATCTTTACAGAACAGTCACCTGTGGATACAATTAACTGTGGGTCGTGGTTGCCTCGGCTGCAGACGCTAAAAATGGCTTTCCCTAATCTAATCGCTGAAAATATTTGGCTTCGTGGGAGAGCCATTAAGTGACCTGTCACTTGTTCCTGTTGGCATATCATGTATTGACCTTGTCAAGGAGATCAATACCAAAGCCTCTCGTTGTGGAAACAATAAACTACAATGATTAATTAATTAATGAATAAGCCAATATGCATTTCAGTTTAGTGATAAATGCCAGGAAGAAACTGACTGGGGATATCAGCAGGAACTCATGGGAGGACTTGAACAGCCCAAGAGGTGCTGGGATGGAAGGGTGACAGAGACAGAAAATAGAAGATTGGATTCAAGAATGAGACCAAAGGACCACCAACCAGGAGGCTAGCAGCTGGGGGACTCCCTTGCCAGAGATGCCCCCGGCCTTTCCTGAGACCTGGGGTGGTGAGCAGGCTCTTCTGGCAGTGGCCATCTCTGCTGTATGGCAGCTGGGTCATTCTCAAGTGAGTTAAAGATGAAGGCAGGAAATAGTTATGTAAAAGCGTGTGGCCTGAGCTGGGGCCACCTGAGCAGGGCGGGGCTGAGAACACCAATGTCACAGTCCAGTGGGCCAGTGGAGGGCCAAGACCTGGCCCCACATACTGACTTTAGGTTTTCTCCTAACTCCATCATTTACAATTTTTTTTAAAAATGTGTGTGTGTGTGTGCACGCGCACGCACACGCGCACCTGTCTGTGTATATATGTCTGTGTGTATGTCTGTGTGTCTGTGTACCTCTGTGTGTGTTTGTGTGTGTGTGCACCTGTCTGTGTGTGTCTGTCTATGTGTGTATCTGTGTATATGTGTGCCTGTCTGTGTGTGCGTGCCTGTCTGTTTGTATGTCTGTATGTATATGCCTGTCTGTGTGTGTGTGCCTGTCTGTGTGTGTGTGTACCTGTGTGTGTGTGTCTGTGTGTCTCTGTGTGTGTGTGCTTGTCTCTGTGTGTGCCTGTATGTATGTCTGTGTGTATATGCCTGTCTGTGTGTGTGTGTATATGTGACTCTGTGTGTGTGTGTACCTGTCTGTATGTGTATCTGTGTGCTTGTCTGTGTGTGTGTCCGTGTTGTGTGCATATATACCTTCAGCAGTCAGAAGATTCCCTGGGACTAAGGTTACAAGTGGTTTTGAGTTGCCCTACATGGGTTCTGGGAATGGAACTCAGATCTTCTGTAAGAGCAGCAAGTGTTCTTAACTGATCTCACACACTCTAAAACCTTCATTTTTATTTTGTCTGCTTATTTGTTTGTTATCTACTTATTTATAGGACCTCAGGCTGGCATTGTACTCAGTATAGAGCTAAGGGTGACTTTGAACTATCAATGCTCCTGCCTCTACCTCCTGAGTGCACCACTGCAGCCAGTTTAGGCAAGGCTGGGAATCGAAGCCGGGGCTTTATGTATGCTGTTGTACGCTGGGCAAGCATTTTAGCAACTCAGCCACACCCTCGTCCTTTTCAGTCTCCAGTGTTCTGTCTCCATCCCGAACTGGGCATCACACACAGCATCCTTTGTCCATGACTATACTGTGGCAATTCACTCTTTGGGGAAGGAGAAAGTATAAAGACCACTTCAATCCCACAAATGGGACATGAGGCCCACATATGGGCCACAAGAAAAAAGAGGAACATTCCAGATACCTATCCCTGTCATGTGGTAACTACTTCCAACTAATTACCTTGTCCTGAACTTAGGGTCTTAAGGATTTTCTCTCTGTGTCTCTGTCTCTGTCTCTTTGTCTCTCTGTGTGTCTATGTCTCTGTCTGTCTCTGTCTCTCTGTCTGTCTCTGTACTCTCTCTCTCTGTGTATGTGTGTGTGTGTGTGTGTGTGTGTGTGTATGGGGTGGCATTTACATGTATGTATGGGTACCATGTGCCTGCAGGTGCCTGCAGAGGCCACAAGAGGGCATCAGATCTCCTGGAACTAGAGTTGTGAGCTACTTGATATTGGTGCTGGAAACTGAACCCAGGTCCTCCAAGAGAAAAGGCCAGGGCTCTTAACTGATGAGCCATCTCTCCAGCTCCCAGCTGCAGGTTTTAACAGGGAATCTTGTTGGGCATAATGGATTGCATCTGTAGTCCCAGCTACTCAGGAGGTAAAAGCAGGAGGATTACTTGAGCCCAAGAATTCTAGGTTGGCCTGGGCAACATAACATGACCAAGTTTATTTTTTATTTTTTGTTTTTTTGTTTTTTTAATAATAAAGAATAATATTTAAAGGGGAATACCCTAGAAAAGAACATAATTATAATATTGACTGTGTTTCATGCATGATTATGATTCCAGCATAAGCTGTTTACTGATAAAGTCAAAGACTTGCTGTAGTCTCTTACAGAAGCCTCACAATGCTTCTGGGAGCAACCGTCTTCGGTAATGGGGCTCCATTTGTTCTGTAGGAGCTAATGGCATAATTAGGTTTCAATTTACAGACTTTGCTCGACTGCAATAACATGCTTCTGTAAAATAAAGGAAAGAGGGTTGGCAGGGTGGCTCTGGGGGTAAAGATGCATGCAGCCAAAGCTAACAGCCTGTTTGATCCCTAGGACCCAGGCGATGGGAGGAGAGAGCCAACCCCTGTAGGGTGTACTCTGACCTCCACGTGAATGTTATGTGCTGTGTGGGGGCAGAAAAAAGACCTCCCCATTTCTCAGGATCTTGCCCAGTGGGAAGGGCATGGCTTACCTCATGGGGCACATAATTAGGGGGCAGCTTGCTGATCATGTCCTCAGACAGCCTGTAGACAATGGCCTCACGCGTCTCACCCACACCGCCACCACTCTCTTTCGGCTGAATGTTGGTGATGGTTTCGAGAACGTCAGAAGCCGTGTTACTCTGATACCTGACAGGAAGAGTGGCTGCTCAGAACGAGGAAGGCAAACGTCGAAGGCAAACCTCGGCCTCAGAGATAATCACCCAAGCTAAAGTGTGTTGGAGGGATCTCTTGAGATAAAGCCAGCCATGGAAGAAGGAGGAGGAGGGGAGGGGAGGGGGAGGGGGAGGAGGATGACAACGACGTCGACTAGGAGGAGAAGAAGAAGAAGAAAGGAAAGAAGAGAAACGTAGAAATGTTACCATCAACCTACAGGAAGGAGGCCACTTGGGTTTCTGGTGGCTTCTAATGTGACATCAGAAAACGGAACAAGAGCAGTGTCCATCTCCAGATAGATTCCTTACAGCGTCTTTGGTGACCCAAATGACCTTGACTGTCACTTACACAAGCAGCTTGCACTGGACATGAGCACATCTATCCTCTGCAGCTCAGCAATGTCAGAATATGACAGTCCATCACATCAAGCATAACCATCATTTTTCCCTCCCTCGTTGGATTATGAGCTACTCAATTTTCTCTGCTCCACTCTATTTATGTTTATATGGCTTCCATGGTGACCCACTGTTAACCATCTGTCCCACCTACTCATATGTGGCTGCCCATCTTGAAAGCTCGCTCAGTTGGGACTGAAGGGATGCCTCCATTGGTCAAGTTCCTGCTGAATAAGCAGGAGGCCCTGAGTTCAGATCCCCAGCACCCACACAACTGATGATGTATTTCCTTGTCTAGAGATGTTCCCCCTGACATCGTCTGTGCTGAGGTATCCTGCATCTTATGTGGGTGCTGGTCACAGGAGAGATTAACTACAAATAGGTACATGGTTTCTCTCTGGGGGTAGAGACATTCTAGGCTCTGACTGCAGGGATTGTCACAGAGTTCTCTAAACTTTCTACGCTTTTACGCTCCAGTTAAACTTGGGGTATTTAAGGACAGCAGATTACACTTTGTTGAGAGGATTTTTCTTTCCTCAAAAACCAAAGAGGAGAAAAGTACCATATCTTTGGAAAAGAACAGAGGAGCAGAGGAGGAGCAAGCTACCAACAGGCTGCTACTTGAGAAGATTCTAAAGGTCACACTGCGTGGCAAGGAGCGAAAATGAGGCCCGTGCAACTTCTGAGATGTGGGAAAGAATGGGCCAGTGACTGGGTGAACCTAAACAAGCTTCATAGAGTAAAACACCAACTATAAATCTGATTGTGGGGCAAAAAAATAAAAAATAACAAAACGAAAACCTAAAAACAAACAAAAAAGGTAAAATTCTGAAATGTCAGAAGGGGAGCGCTTTGGGTTAATTGTTCCTTAAGATTGCATTTATTTATTTACTTGTTTATCTGTGTGTGTGTGTGTGTGTGTGTGTGAGAGAGAGAGAGAGAGAGAGAGAGAGAGAGAGAGAGAGCGCCCAGTAACTTACAAAGGCCAGATAGAGTACTGGATCCCTGGATCCCCTGGAGCTGAACTTACAAACAATTATAATCATTTAAAATAAATGTCTGAATGAGAAGAGAGAAGAACGGGCGGAAGGGAAGAAGAAAGGCAACATGGGTGACTGGGAAGATGGCTCGGGGGGAGGAGTGTTTGCTGTGCACAGTGAGGACCCGAGTTTGGATCCTCAGCCCTCGCACGAAAAGCTTGGCATGGTTCCGTGTGTCTGTAGCCCCCGTGTTGGGGTGGGGACAGGCAGATCATGGGTGCTCACTGGCTAGCCAATCTAGCTAGAAAAACATAACGTGGAGAGCGATCGGGGAAGACATCTTATGTTGACCTCTGACCTCCACACATGGGCAAATGGACCCACAAAATACTTAGGCACACATGCATATACCGTGCAAACATGCACAGACGACACACACACACACACTATATTTATAAGCAAAAGAATGGCAACAGCTTATGTTGACTCTCTGTACTTTAAACGGTTTAAATGTTCACTTATATTTTACTCTCTATATATTTAATCGAAATTCAATAAAGAAGTTTTTAAAAACATCATGTAACTGTATTTATAACAACAGATCCTACCAAGAGCCTACAAAGAGCTATGCAGTTGATAGAAACGAGGAAGTAGTTCTAGCTTCATTGATAACGTGAGATGTCATCCAGAATCCAGAATAAAATGGAGTGCTATTAAAAAAACAGTTATGAGCCAGGAGATGTTCCTGCCCATGATCCCAGTACTTGGGAGGCTGAGGCAGGAAGACAGCCATGAGCTTAAGTCCAAGCTGGTGCAGGTACTGGGTCCCAGCATGCTCCGGACTACAGAGAGAGAGCCTATGTCACTTAACAACAAACCCACAAAAACCAAGAAACCAAACAAAACAGTAACTATGCTTCTCTCTTCTCTCTCTCTCTCTCTCTCTGCACGTATGTGTGTGGTGTAAGTGTATATGTATGTATGTGTGTGTGTGTGTGTGTGTGCGCGCGCGCGCGCAGGCACATAAAGTCAAGAAGAGTATTTTCACAGCGGTGTTTGTTCATGATAAGCTTTCTATAACCATTACTTTTTTTGTTCATATTCTTCCCTATTGTTTATTCTCAGAAGGTATAACTTTCATGATCGCGTGTTAAGAAAATCTGACTTTATAACAAGATTGCAAAACCGTTTTCTTTTTTGAGAACTAGACACTCTCCTAACCCCATGGGCAGAGCCCATCTCAAGTCGTGCAAAGAACTTGTCAGGGATGGATCAGTGGCAAATGTTGTAAGGGTGCTGAAATGCACCTCACAAACCACACCAGCCGGAAAGGCCCTCGATTGACAGCTGCTGTTTCTCTTTAGCCTAAGGGGAGAAAATGACACCATTTTCTCTCAGCATTCCTAGGTGTGAATTAAACATCCTTCTGTGGAACCAATGCTGTAACTGTCAGACATCGAAGGGGCTACCGATAGCATCATCTTGCCTTCCACTTATGAAGGAACTGTGTTCTCTGGAAGCCAGAAGATCCTGTGGAGCCTATGTTTGACCTCATTTGTGAATGGGGGGCATGCTCCTCTCTCTAGCATTCCTATCTGACATGATGAGCAGCCATAATACCACATGAAGTTGTAGCCACAGTAAATGCATGCGGTACCATGTTTCACACACTGGGCTTTCTATCTGTGCAGGCATTGCGAGAGCTCTCATGTGGTTTGGGAATTACCTCTATCTGGCCCTTTACACCTGTGAATTTCAACCTAAGAGTTAACAAAAGTAAAAAAATGTTTTATTTGTATTCATGTGTGCACTGTGTGCGTGTGTGTGTGCGTGTGCGTGTGCGTGTGCGTGTGCGTGTGTGTGTGTGTAATACCCACAGAGGCCAGGAGAGGGTGTCATGTTCCCTGGAGCTGGAGTTAATAGGCACTGTAACCTGACTGACAGATATGCTGGGAAGCAAAGCCTCATCTTCTGGAAGAGCAGTAAGCACATTTAACCACTGAGCCACCTCTCCAGTCCCCAAAGTTGGTTTTTAATAAGTGAAAAATGTATTACTTAAAATTGCTTTTTTTGGTGTGAGCAACCCCTACTTAGGTATTCAGAGGTTTTTAAAGCTGGAAAGAGGGGTGGAAAGGCGCACACACACACACACACACACACACACACACACACACACACACGGAGAGAGAGCTGAACATATGAGGTGGGAATAGAACACCTTAATAAAGTGGTACGGAAGGCTGCAAGTGTGTGTGTGTGTGTGTGTGTGTGTGTGTGTGTGTGTATGTGTGTTAACTCCTCTGGGCATGTAACAATGGTACATGTCACGATCCAAATTTAAAAGTCATATAAAGTCTAACAAAAACATAAATAATTCAGAGGGGGCAAAGTCTATCTAAGTAGCTAACGAGACAACAAAAGGAAGTGAATCACGGTCTGATGGCTGCAAGTTATGATACCCAGGTTTCAGAGATGTAGATGTGGGTGTGATTCACACGAATCCTTGACCTCCCTCCGGGGTTAGCTGCAGTAAAGTCAGAAGACATGGATGAATCACTCTTAGAGAACCGGAGAGGCAGGCCACCATGGCTGACATCTGACAAAGCAGCACCGCTAAGCACTGGTCGAGCTGGGTAGTGTTAACCCTCCAACTTTCTCCTAAACTACCCGTATGCATGTCCCCGCCCCCCTCCCCCCCCCAGCTCTCTCTCCTGAATTGTTCCCTGTCCCGTGTCCTTCAGCAACATCCAAGTCTTCACTCTTACCAACCTAGAATTCTAATACCCCAAACCCTCAGAAGCTGCACCCTTTGGTCTTTGTCACACCCCCCTTCTGTAGGCCCTGATCCCCATGCTCTGGATGAGCTAGCTGTGCGAGCTAGCTGTGCGTTCTGTAATCCCGTACATTTTTGCAGCCCTCCCTGGCTGCCCCAGCCACTGTGCCTTGGTCCTTACTGCCCACTGTGTTCTCCCTTGTATTCCAATGATGAAGCCACCCCCACCCCTAAGCGGACAGCTGTATATCTTCTAGGGCATAACTGGACTACGACCTCTGTCATCGGCTGTCTTTGACCCATAAATTGGGATTTATTTGGGGTTTGCGTTTCTTCTTTGCCTGTATGGAGCCTGTATGCACTGCTGTGGCATTGTATACATAACCTGATTTTAGAGTTTATCAGATTGTCTTACGTATTTACCATCCATCCGGTTCCCTAATAGACAAGGAGCTCGGAGGAAGAGAACTGCCTCTTCCTCATCTTCATGTTCCCGAGCTATCCAGATGGTGAGTTCTCCATAAATATTTGTTTGTTGAACCAAAGCCAGTTGGTTGGAATCTTATTAAACTTCAAATACAAAGAACAATTCTCCAATATTTAAAGGGCATGAAAATTTAATTATCTGCCCCTTCCTATGGTAAACATTTAGAGCATTGTTATTACAAGTTTTCCCACTTCCTGACATTTCTTCACCTAAAGGGAGAAATGAATACACATGTCTGCGCATCCGTCCACGCACATTTGGAAAGGTAAATATAGATCCTTGGTTCTTTAACTGTTAGTCATTTAAATTTCCGGGTTTTTTTACAGCCTATTTTCCTAGGGTTTTTCTCCTCCCTCAGGGTCATTTGTACCTTTCTCATATTTTCCATGGCTTTCAAAAAACTTGAATCATGCCTCTCTTTAAAATTCAAGGAATGGATTGCAAACACCCTTACATTTCATCCGTCCAAAACACAGGGGAGCCAGAGAGTCAAATTTCAAGACAAAGGAAGCTGTTTTGTGATTATATCATCAACGTAGGTCCTCTAATGCACAAGATGAAAAACCATGGTAAACTTCCATGCTAAGAAGGTCATTCTGACCTGCCTGGACCATCTATGAGTAAAATATAGAATGGCCCATGTCTGAAGGCCCATTGGAGCCCACTCAGTTCGCCTCCAGTCTTGCATCCCCTCTGGACACCAGCTCTCCACACTAGTGTAGAGCTGGGAGCTAGCTGTGTGTACCATCAATGGTCACAGGCTCCCCTGGGCGAGCATCTGATGGAGATACAGAAGCTGCCTCTGCTACATCTCCCTTAAAAATCACTTTCATGGTGAGTGATTTTATTCTTTTATGAGGCTATCTAAGAAGAACCCTCAAAACTCGGGTATTAGTGGGGAACCCTGAAGAGTTGACCCGCTTTGAATGACAGCAAGACAAGCTCCCCAGGTCACTCATCACCCATTTTATTAGGCTCGGAAAGTCCTTCCCTGGCATTCCAGGGCTGGACGCCTTGCATTTCCTTTTCTACGATGTGGTTTTATGTTCGCAAAGACACAAAAGGCAAGTGCCTAGTCAGCTGGCTCTGAGGGGTAATTGCAAATACCTCTACATGCTTCAAAATCCCAAAGGCTTTCGGGGAAAACAGTCTCCACAGATGCTTCGGGATGAAGCATTAAGACTCATAATCCAGCGACTTTAGTCCTGAGTTACGTCTTGGAGATTTCCCTTCGGAAATGAAGGTGAGAGAAGACTCTATTTGGCCACCATAGCTTGGTGGTTCGGGGAGCTGGGAGTCACAAATAGCAAACAATGCAAAACAATTCAAAGATAGCACTGCCTATAAAATAAACAATCAGCCACCTAATGAGGGATCAGTGCACAGTCATTTCCAGATCTGCACATGAAATATCAATGAGAATAATTCTTTTTTTTTTAAAAAAAAACTAAAACTCAAAAATTGCCAGTTAATTCCAAGAGGGATGCGTTTATATTTGCCCTGCATAGAAATGAGTGGAAACTTGGTAACGAGGCATTTGATAAATTTCGGAAGGTAGAAAATATGCATAACCTGCTAATGAGAAAAAGAGACAAAATAAATAACTGCTTTTGACATCGAGATAGAGGAATTTTCGGAGTTTTTGGTACCTTATAAATCTAGATAATAAAATGTGAATACACTGTACATTTTTATAGCCTCTGTCACCGAGATAGCCAACCTCGTGGGAGAGATTTTACTTATTTAAAAGCATTTAATTCGGTGTGATCTCCCTCCACCACCTTCAGGGGCTCTGCATTTTGGAACAAAGACCAAGGAGGAAGACCTGTGAGTCCCTTCTACAGATTTCTCTCCTCAGAGATTTATGGATGTGAACTTCAGAAGGCAGGTCCTCATAAACAAGGGGCAATTCTTCACCATGGTCCATGACACCCATGGGACTATGTAGGAGCAAGATTGCTGTTGAATGGCATAGTGATTCCTCTGACTGGGAACATCCACACCGACTAAGCCACTGCTTTGTAGAGTCTTTGTCTTGTGGCTTCAACTGTCACCTGAACACCTCCCCCCTCATGGGGCTCTAAGTTTCCCTCATGAGCACTTTGATTCTTGAATTCTATGTTGTCCCAGCCTCCCAGGTCAGCTATGGCAGGGGCACATTGGATTACACCATTTTTTATGCAGTCCTTGAAGGGCTGGAAAATGTGTCCCTTATTGCTTACTGCCTCCTGGTGGCCACTAGGGAACAACAAGGGAGCAGGAGGCAGGAGCCTCTGAAAAAGAAGGCATTACAGATTTTAAAAGCAGGATCATTTCGGGGGGAGAATTCTAGTTGCCAGATATTTCAGGGCCTAGAGGGAAAGAATTAAACCCAAAACCAAAGCTCACCCAGTGATGGGGAACTTTCCAAACCCAGAGCTGCGGGATACAGCTGGCTGGTCCCCCGGTGTAGCAGGAACTGGCAAGAGGAGACTCAGGATGGGGGAACCCCTAGCAGAAACCAAATGGGAAGATGGGAACTTAGCCAGATTGGAGGAGCTATGTGAACAAGTCCCAGGGGCCAACAGGCATCAACAGTGAAAAGAGTTGCCCATCAGTGGGAGAGACCTGGAGCTCTCTACCACTTCCCTCTGAGCATAAGAAAATATTACAGTTCTTGGTACAATTTTTTTGAAAGGTGCTAGCTTAAGCTTCCTATATCGAACCTTCCAGATGGCTTCCCGTACCCTTTCTGCCACCCATGAGCAGCAATGGATGAACATAAGCTATAGAAGGAAGAAAGTTCTTGGCCTTGGCAATAGGCTCAAGAAATCCTATCAGATCTGGTTTATAACGTGGCCTGTCCCTGTCTCCTCCCATTCACTACCCCTGACTTAGGTCTGTATCCACACATCCCTGGATTTACCCACCATGTCTAGGTCTCTAATGTGTTGTATGAGGCTCTAGATAAGGCTCAGTAGGTAAGGTTGCTCTACCCAGGCTGCTCCAGATAAGGTTGCTCTACCCAGGCTGCTCCAGATAAGGTTGGAGAGGTGACAGATAGATTCCATTGCACTCTAAGTACCCTGGAAACTACTGAGGAAGAGAAGAGGTGACAGAAGGGAATGTCAAGGGGGTCATAGGTCCATTTGAGGACTCGAGTTACCTGAGAGAATTCATATAAAAAAATCAGTCTGGTACTTTGCCACAGTGTGCTTTTCCCGTCAGTGACTCGGGACATGCTGAGCTGGGTCTTGTTAAAGAGTCCCGCTGACTTGTTTGTGTCAATGTCAGTGGCCCCCATGGTTTCTCGGGGATGCATTGCCTCATTTGTAGCAATGTGGCTGGCCAAAGATGCCTGAAGGATTATTTTGAGGGAGCCAGGAAATTCCCTTTGGAGAGAGACCAAATGACAAGCAACACTTCTACCGTCAAAAGCAGAGACAAAACCAAACGAGGAGACAGGACAGAATATCTATAACATAGGGGGCAGTTAAAAGGTAGGAATCCTCTGTGTGTGTGTGTGTGTGTGTGTGTGTGTGTGTGTGTGTGTACATGTATGCATGTACGTGTATATAACTAAGTCTTAAAAACAAACAAAAAAGGACTAAAATCGCTACTGGAGAGGAGTGGACAAGTTATACATCAATTACTTAGGTATAGGAAAACTCACTCAAAATAAGAAAGAGAATCTGCACAGGTTTCATTTCTGTTGCTACGATGAAACACCCTGACCAGAAGCCACTTAAAGGAGGAAAGGGCTTACAATCCCAGAACATAGTCCACCATCGGCTGGTACACGGTGGTCCGTGGCTGTAATCCCAACCCTTGGGGGATGGAGGTAAAAGGACCCGATTATTTGTGAGCCTGCAGAGCAAACTCAAGGTCAGCCAGAAATGAATGAAGCCCTGCCTAAAAAAAAAAAAATAGTTTTCCTAATACCAGAGATTGAATCCAGAAATGTGTGCATGCTAGGAAGGTATTAATCAGAACTGCCTCACCAGACACACGGCAATATCTTTTATTATATAATTAATAATTGTGTGGACTTTTGTCTACTGCTTCTCTTCCCACCTGTGGGAAACCATCACATTCTATGGATTGGCCCCACTGGTCAGACTCATTAGAGTCTAGAAGGACTTAGCATGGCTGACTCAGCCAACCAAAGTTTCCTGGGCACAGGGCGCAATTACAGACATGAAGGTACAGCAGTGAGAACAGACACAGGTTCTAGATGCAATGGAGTTTACATTTAACCGGTGGCTGATACATAAAAGCAAACAAACAATAAAAGCAGAGTGTGTCTGTGGCAGATACAAGAAAAAGCAAGTCAGGAGGTTAGGGTCTGAGGTGAGGCTTGAAAACGGATCAACATCTGTACTTAGGGTGAGTGACCCTTAAGCAAGGGCCGGAAGAGGTAAAAGGTGAAGCACCATGATTTTTCAGGGAGGGGGCATGTTCCAGGAAGTGCAAGCATGCAGTCCTGTGGTCTAAGTAACAGAAAGTTATGGAGAGCTAGTGCTGAGCTGGAGGGAGGGACATGAGGGGGGAGAACGGAGGCAGAACTGGAGGTCTGGGTTACCTTTGACCTTGACCCAAGGTGAGGAGGCAGGGACCTGGGGAGGATTCTGAGCAGAGGAAGTATGGAGTCTCACTCATTTTAACAGTCTTAGCTCAAGCGAAGCCACTTCCTCCTGCACCCCCTCTCACTGTTTGTTCTCAAGCTGATCCCCAGCACAGGTTGGTTATTTTTTAATTATAATTTTTTTATTGTAATTATATTTTATTATTTAATTTAATTATAATTTTTTAGTTGTTTTACCCCCTAAGCATGCATTTCGGCTCACTGAACAGAGCCTCTCAAAGCAGCGGCCCCAGAGGCGACAGGGAGGAGCTATCATGTTCCGTCGCAGGGTCTACGAGGAGCATTAACCATTCAAGGTTTGGGATGGCTTCTTTCAAAGTGAAAAGTGTCCTGGGCCAGATTAGAGGGTACAGAGGAGAGGAACCCAGTATGGGCACAAAGTCTCATGTCACGCATAGGGCAAGCTTTGTCTGGGTCAGAAGAATAGATACACTCATCTGAAAGAACAGAGTACTAGAACTGGGCAATGCCCATGCATGTTGACAGGGTTAATAAAATTACAGTCATGGCTGAAGGGCTGGGAAAGAGACAGACATGCCCCTCCTCCTAGCTAGGAGTGGACAGCAAGAGGTGACAGCTTGCAGTGGAGTGGCTCAGCTGGGGTTAACTGAGGTGGCAGATGGTACGGGGTGATCTTTTTCGGTGAAGGGTTCTCCAAAGACAAACTTCATCTGGAGGGTGGCTAGAGGAGGGGCTAAGGATTGGTGGGTGTTTCTAAGCCATTGGGGGATCAGGGATCTCACATTGAGCTGAGGGGTACGTGCCCATGAGGGGCTCGTGGCCATACGGCTGTAGGTAAGCAAGCACAAGAAGAGATCATCCATCATAAGAGGACTCTATGATAGGGCTCTAACTGAATGTGCTCTACCCTTTCAGACCCTCTTTTCACACGTTACAATAGACATTCAGATGTTTTTAATTATGTGTACACATGAGTGCACATACCCAAGAAGGCCAGAAGAGGGTGTCAGATCCCCTGCAGTTGGACTTAAAGGTGGTTGTGAGCCACTGGGCATGGGTGCTAGGAACCGAACCTGGGTCCTCTACAAGAGCAGAAAGTGCTCTTAACCACGGAGTCATCTCTCTGTTCCCAAGTGCATCTTTCTAATGGTTATTTGGAGAAAGAGACTAGGAGACGGGAGACGACTATCAATGGAGAGCATCGATTAATATAAAAACATAACTGGGTTTTATGACAGGACAGAGAAGTAATCAAGGCATAAATTACAGCCTTTGTGTTGTCATAAATGCCAGACCTTGGGGATTTAGTGAGTGGAGAGCAGGCTGAGTTGTCACGGAGTTGTAATCGGGAGACAGGAAGGAACACTATTTTTCACAGTAGAATAAAAAGAAAGAAGAAGAGAGAGATTAGGAAGAAAATGAAATGCATAGTCTTTGCCAGGCTTGAGTGACAAATGACACCTTCAAATTTAAAAAAAAAAAAAAGGAAAGAAAGAAAAAAAAGAAACGCCGAGAGAGAACTTACGTGATGTCGGCGTTAGGGTGAAGCCCAAAGACTTCCGGATTATCTAAGGATGGCAGAGACTGGATGTACTCAAAATACTGGTCCAAGGTTTTGCACACGGGGATTTTATAGCCAGTGTAAAAACAGAATGAGGGCTCAAACATCTTCTCGCTGAACCAGACCTGCATGGGGAGAGAAAAGAAAACCGATGAAAAGAAACAAGGTTAGAAAAGGGGGGAGGGAGCTTATTTCCATTTTAATAGGGTTTCTTTCTTTACTGTTGCCTCTGAGAGCATCTTAACAAAACTTATCGACGGAATAATTATCACATATAGGGTGATCCACAAAAGAGAGGCCGCACAGAAATAATTAGGCAGGGCTCTGGTCGGCACCCAAGATTAGATCCAGCCAGAGCGTAGAGGAGCGTAGCAGGGGCTAGAAGTGGGCTCGGTGGCTGGGCACTTGCTTGGCATGCTGGAAGCCCTGAGTTCAGTCCTCAGCACTGACAAAGAAATCAGTGGAGGGAGTTAGGGGAAGGGATGTGGCCCAGTTGGTGGAGTCCTTGCATAGCACGCACAGAGCCCTAGGTTCTATCTGTATTGCTTAGACCAGGTGTGGCTGTGTATTCCTGCAATCTCAGCACTTGGGAGGTAGAGTCAGGAGGGGCCAGAGGTTCAAGATCATACTGAACTACACAGTGAGTTCAAATCAGGTCACACAGGAGTAATATGGCTGCCTTGGGTCCACCTGCAGGCATGAGGGTCCCTGAGCATCCTCCCTACCCCACCTATTCCCTGGGCAAGGCTTTTCTTTGGAGTTGTGCCTACACAGTTTCACTCACAGGTACTTACACACCAACAACAGAAACTTCACAACACCTGCCCCCTCCCACCCAGGGCATCCTTTGTTAATTAAGTTCAGCCCCCAGCCACAGGAAGTAAATGCCCAGACTCCATTGCTATTAGCCCGAAGACACCTTTTTCTCATCCCATATGAATTGATTGTCTGTAACAAAATAGCGAGAGAACAAATATACAGCGGGTATGAACAGACTTCTTGTGAAAAGGTGGGGGAAAGTCGTTGACTGCCTGGGCTGGTTTGAGGCAACAACTTCGGTATCTAATGGGGTGATTTTCCTAGTAGGGAAGGAAGTTGACAGGACCAGCATGGAAGCAAGGCTAGAGCAGAGGATACAGGACACCGCCTCGCCCATTCAGTCCCCACTGTTCCTGGCAGCATCCCTCCATCACCGTCTGCGGCTCTTTTTAGATCCAGCCATTATTCTGAAAGACTGTGTCCTGGTTTTTCTACGTGGCTCTGTTTGCCACTCTATTCAGTTCCTGGGTGTGTGTGGTACAGAGCTCAGAACCAGAACAGAACGTGAAGGAGAGAGACACACAGTCTTTTCGCCTAAGGAGCTTGTGACCCGGCAGAGGGACAAGCCAGTTATGAAACAACCACTCTACTGTGAGGGGCACTGAGGTGAGAGCCAGGACATAAAGATAAGCAAAGTGCACAGAAGGCTTAAGACAGCAGGAAAGGTAGCCAGGTGGATGTCAGGAAGGACTTATCAAGGAAGAGATTTTTTTTTTTTTTTCGGAGAGAAGTCTGCAAGGAGAGGATTGATTATTGATTGATTGGTAGATTGATTAATATTTATTTATTTATTTAATTTAATTTATTGGGTCAGGCATACATGGGAGGCCATGCTAGCAAGCACACAGAATAACGGACACCAAAGTATGAGGCGTAGCTGACAGACACCGTGAAGCCTAGAATAAATATCATATTGTGGGAGAGAGAAGGAAGGGAAAGCGAGGAGGGTCCCGCGACAGATGACCGGATGTGGAGAGAGGAGTAGAGTTTCATCTAAGAGTAGGGGAGCAATTCCAAGTTATTAAAGAGGATAGTGCAGTGCACTTACAGCCATCATGAAGACAAACGAGCTGTTCAGTGGTGTGGGTGGCTTATGTTGCAGGAACATATCCCGGGATGGGAGCTTCGGGTCCATAGCACGTTTGTTATCTAATAAGTGACAGCACCAAGGGCCGGATGCCACGTTTAGGCTCAGGAGCAAAACGAGGCTCAGCCCTGTGGTTCCCCATTACTTTATTTGTGTACGTCCAAGTATGTGGATTTGACACACCCAGATCGCTGAGGTTCGCCAGGCACAGAGACTATAATAAAATACGGAATATGGGCCCTACACGGAATTATTCTATTAGTCTCTTTTTTGTGTTGTTGGGTTGAAATACTCTGACCAAAAGCAACTTAGGAATGAAAAAGGGTTTGCTTTGGCTTTGGCTGAAAGTCCCAGAGGGAGGGAGTCCATGATGGTGGAGAAGGTATGGTAGCAGGAGCATGAGACCACCGTGATCATCAGGAAGCAGAGAGAGCGCTCTATACCCATTCCCAGCAAGCAGAAGGAGGGGGCGGGGAGACAGAGACAGATAACCGGAAGTGGGGCCAGGCTGTAAACCCTCAAAGCCCGCCCTCCCAGTGACGTACTTCCTCTGGCAATGTGCATCTGTCTAAAGGTTTTATAGCCAAACCGCACCGGTTCCTGAGAACCAGAGGGGGTGGGGGGGGGCGGCAAGGAAGGGAGTGTTCTTGACCTTGAAGTTTTAAATAGCCAATGCACGGGGTTAGGGAGAAGCTGATGTGTATGTGTTATGCTTTTTAAATAGACCTAATTTCTAGGGTGTGTTCTGATGTCAGTAAAACCCAACCCAATGGATTCCATCTTGGATGTTTAGACCCCTCCCAGCTGAGACTGCCAGGTATGTGAGTCTATCAGGGGTACCGCTGGGGCCAGCCTGAGAGCAGGAAGACGTGGCTGCTTCTAAGAGGTTTGCAATCCAGAGTGGGTGGTAGAGGACATCCACTGGGGTCTCATTTCTTCTCCCTTACCCTCCTGTACACACATCTGCAAGCACCTTGTGCCCACTTTATTCATCTTTAAACTCCCATAGCCGAGACTCATGCTTCCCGTTCATTCTGAACGTAGACCAAGTCAGAGGAAAATATTCTCAAAGCCCCACTGTACCAGCAGTTCCACCCATGTTCATTTACTCCCGCCCCGAGGAATGGAACACCTTCCTTCTAGCAGGAGGGGGTAGGGGAACATGACAACATAGAAACCAACAGGCACATGTGCATGTGGATCAATATAGGTATTGGTTGCAAAATCTATTACAACGAGTACTGTGGGTAACGGATAAACACAGGGAGTCCAAATACCTCGTACAAATATGGACAGTTTATGTCAGAAGATCTAGGGGAGATTCTTATGAGGTGGGCTGGGAGTGTAACCCAGAGTTCGATCCCAAGCATGGGGTAGGGAGCCCATGAGTAAACACATCATGCAACCGGTCTGTTCATGTTTTATACATTCAAACATATTTTATAGAGGAGCTGGAGAGGTGGCTCAGTGGTTAGGTCAATTGCTACCCTTCCAGAGGACCCTAATTCACTTCCCAGCACCCACATTGAGAGGCTCACAACTGCATGCAGCTCCAGCTCCAGGGCACCTAGCTGGATCCAGGGGATCTAGTGTACAACTGTCCCTAACCCAGTTCCAGGGGATCCAATGCCCTCTTCCAGCTCCTTGGTCATTGCACTCACATACATGCATACATGCAAGTACACATGTGTGCATGTGCGCACACACGCACGCGCGCGCACACACACACACACACACACACACACACTTAAAAGGGAAAATACAGGGCTGGAGATATGGACTCACTGCAAAAGGCACTTGATTGATATCTTTGTCTCAGCACCATGGCGTGGCTCACAACGGCCTTTAGAGCCAGTTCCTGGGGACCTGACCCCCTCTGTTGACCTCTGAGGGCTCCTACACCACACATGTGCCCATGGCGGTTAGAAGAGAGCATCTGATCCCTTGGACCTGGGGTTAGGGACAGTTGTGAGCCACCAAGTGGGTGCTGGGAAAGAAGCCTGGGTCCTCTGCAAGACCAACAAGTATTCATAACCACTGAGCCATCTCTCCATTCCCTTAAATACACATAATTTTAAAAGCACGCCTTTAATCCCAGCACTCGGGAGGCAGAGGCAGGCAGATTTCTGAGTTCGAGGCCAGCCTGGTCTACAGAGTGAGTTCCAGGACAGCCAGGGCTACACAGAGAAACCCTGTCTCAAAAACAAACAAACAAACAAACAAACAAAAAATAAATAAGAAAAAGTCTTAAAATTCCTCCCATTTTAGGTACTTTCACAAGTATTAAAAAACAAGCCACTTACTAAGACGTATCCGTTTCTTCTGGATTTCAGGTACAGAGGCCCGTTTCTCACATAATGTATTTATTATTTGCACACATTACCCCCTCTTTTATTTCAGAGTTTCTCCATTCAGCTCTGATATCACCTACACTCTACTTCTTCTTGAGGCTATTTACATGTACTTAACATATGCCCTTGGATACATTTTTCTCCCTGTAAGATATACACAGGTTACTTTGTAGATCCCAATTTCCACCCCAACCCCCTTTCACTGAACAAATGTTTTCACAATCTATGCAGGACATCACAGAGACCATTTCTTCTGTGTTATGCACTAGTGGTCTTTTTCCTGTGATGGATACAGAAGCCCCTCAACACCTCAAACTTTGCTATGGATAATATTTATTCTGAGAACACGGCTGGAACACGTACTCAGGAGCAGGATTCTGGTCTGGAAGGAGGGCAGTCACATCATGGGGCTTAAAAGACAAGAGCCGCTAGCTTGAGCCCCACAAGGGTGAGCAACAGAAGCCACCATGCTGAGTCATTACACCTTAGGCTGTGGTGAGCCCCCATTTCATCCTCCCTCAGACCACCCCTCCTGCTGGATAGAGCACTGGCTACTGTGGACTCCCAGCATAGACCCTTCCCAGGAACTGCCCTGGCAGATGAGAGCTGCCTTCGCTAAGGTCATAGATGGGGGACTGGAGGAAGGATGGGAAACCTGAGCAGAGAGGTCCACATCAGAGTCTCTTTCCAGAAAAACCAGCCTGAGATGGTTGCCTTCACCTCTGTCACACAATGTTATCATGAACGGTTTGGTACTTACACACCGGTGAACCTTTCCTTGAAATGTTCTGACATCTGTTTTGCTGGATTTCAGCTGGTATCACCAAGTTGATCTCTGTCCCTAATTAATTTCTGAGCACTGGTGTTCCTACCTTTATACATCCTTGCCAATACTTGCTACGTTCCATGTGCAACTTAACAGAAAAGAGTTAAAGCAAAAAAAAAACAAAAAAAAACAAAAAAAAAAAAGAAAAGCAAAAAAAAATCAGGTATCTGGTCGACCTCAACCTCCAGTTTGCCAACCATTCCAGCAGTCGGTATGTTTTGCTGTGATTGTTTTCTCTCTCTTTTGTTTTCTTTTTTCTCCTTTTCTTGAAAATAGATCTTTTCTCACACCATATGCCCTGATGATAGCTTCCCCTCCTTCTACTTCTCCCAGCCCCCCCTCCCCTCCCCTCCCCTCCAGATCCACCCCCTTTCTGTCTCTCACTGGAAAAGAATAGGCTCCAAAGAGATAGCTTTGTTGTGATTTTAATTAAGTTATGCCAGAAAGAAATAGAGGAGGAGGAGGAACAGGAAAAGAGAAAGAGAGGAGGAGGAACAGACAGAAACTTTGCCGAAGCAGAATTGCTGACAAAGTTCCTAATATAAAGAATTCAATAACTGTAAATTATTCACAGATCTGATTTTTCCCACGTTGGAAAATGCAGCGTATTGTTTCCATAACACATAAAGAGATTTAAGAAGAGTTTGTGTCCAGTGAGGAGTTGATTTATGTTATCCTTCATGGTAAAGTCATCATTGCTAGTGAATAATATCCTCTAGAAAGTATCTACTCACAGGCTCCACGTGGAGTTTATTGGGGAAAGAGGGGGGGCCCCTAGCATCTCATCCATTGTCAGTAGTTTATTCTAATAGAAAAGATGAGAACATTGAAATTATAGTACGTGCATTCCCCTAGCACTTATTTTTAGCTCTGGAGTCATGCTTTGTCTTACACTCGGGAGGAAGAGGTACAGAGAGATGGCCAGTGTTTTCCTGGCAGGCTCTGAGGAACTAAGAACACATCCTAAGGGCAATGGGAAGATGAGGATTTAGAATCCCCTGGAGGCCCTCTGGGATGGCTCGTGGCTGGTTTATTATTGGCTGTGAGGGTACCATGGTAGAAAGAAGGGATTCTTGGCTCGTTCTGTTTAGAAGCACCCCTCCTTTGTAATCCCCAGCCTTGCCCACTGTAAACAAAAAGTACTATTCAGATGGGGAGATGGTTCAGTGGTAAGGCACACTTCCTGCTCTTGCAGAGGACTGGAGTTTGGTTCCCAGCACACACACACACACACACACACACACACACACACACACTCACTCACCTCTATAACTCCAGCTCCAGCGCATCTGACATCCTCTTCCGACCTCTGCGGATTACCCACACTCACATAGCCAAACACACATTTATGTAATTAAAAACGAAGTGCCTATTTTTTTTTTTTGTAATGGAAAGCACCGTGAAATGCACCTTCACTCATTTTCCTCCCCCAAACTGACTTACTCGGGCAAAGCAGTTAAGCAGCCGTTTGTCGAAGTCGTCTGTCACTCTGCCTCCGTACTGAACTTCTCCGATCATGTACCGAACTGTACTCCATGACACACCCTGTGTTAGAAACAAGGTAGGAAAGGTCTGGAAAAGAGAATGCCAGCTGGACTGTTATCCCAGTTAGCATTAACTGTCAACTTGACCCAGGCTGGAAGCACCTGAGGAAAAAGGTCTCGGCTGAGTATGTCTTTCTCAGATTGGTCTGTGAGCATTTCTGTGAGAGACCACTATAGGCAGCGCTATTCCCTACGCAGGGGTCCCTAGGCTGTGTAAGTCAGCCAGTTAAGCATGAGTTCGTGAGTGAGCCAGCAAGCAGGGTTCTTCCACAGGCCTTGCTTCCAGGTTCCTGCCCTGACTTCCCTCAGTGACGAACAGTGACTCGGAAGTGTGAACAGGGTAAACTTTCCCTCCCTAAGTTGCTTTCAGTAAGAGTGTTTATCACAGCAGCAGGATGAAACTCGGATAACTATGTGAAAAATTGCTCTTTATCCCACAAGAGTAACTCACTACCACGAGGCCGGAACCGCTCCGGTTTGTCCGCCAAGGAAAAATCTACGATATTAAGTGTCGGTGGGTAAGTTGGCTATGGGTTCTGTCAAATAATAATAATAATAAACCAAGACAGTATTTCTCTCTGTGATTGTAATCGACTGTAATTCTCATCACAGTAGACGCCACACTGTTGCAGAGGGGCGGGAAGTGATGCCTAATAACCAAAGAGGCAAAAATCAGGTAAGGGGAGCTTTAATGTTCTTTCCTAGCAATAGATTTTCCCAGACTTGGCAAGAGAACAGATAGGAAGGTATTTATTCCCAAGACTTTTCTACAATGCAATCCCTGCACTGCCTCGTTCTGTAAGCTAAAAAAGGCTTCGAAATAGTCATTAATTTCTTAACAATCTTATCTTTGCAGCACAGTTCTATTATCCATAGCTGTTAAAAAACAAAACAAAACAAAAAAACAGTATATTCAGAGTAAAATTAAAGTGAGGATGCTTACGGATATTTGATGCTTATTTTTATTTACTTGTTGGTTAAACTTTTATTTTTTTCAGCATGGTTGCCTTTCAAAGCAACCATTTCAAGGAACCGATTATTTGTATATACTGACATGATAAATGGCTGCAGAATATGAACCCATACAATATAATTTTTCATCATACTGCCATGGCTTTAATTTACTACCCTTTAGTCATTTTAGGAAAAAAAATGATTAGTTCTAGACTTCTGTCCACCCCAGGCAAACATTCATTATGTCTTACCAAAACCAGAACCACACTGCTTACTGCAGTGTCTATAGTAATCTGGAAGGCCTACAATGGGCAGGGAGAGAGGGACAGGGTGGTCTCCACTGAGCTTCTATTCTGCACTGTGCACTGCGTTTTTATAAATGCTAGTTTGTCTGTGCCTTGAAGATGCTACAACTACTTTATAGGAGAGGAGACTGGTCACAAGGCTCATTGGCTTGCTGGGGAAAGTAGATTTCCCTTCACAGCCTGAAAGTGTAGACACAACTGGGTTTGCACTCCCAGTTCTGTGGCCATCATTTAAATGGGCATAATGGTAACACCTTCTATGTCAGCCTCGTGATGGTGTAGGTATAAATGACACCTACATCCATAAGCACCTTGGAGACATGGAAGTCTACACGGTGGTGATCAGTAACCTTTACTAGAGGTAACCGCTGGGGCTGACAGGTGGCTCGGTGGTAGAGAACTTGTCTAGCATGTGCAAGGCCGTAAGTTCAATCCCCAGTACTACCAACAGATATGTTTTCTAGTTGCTATTTATATGCTGGATTAACAATTAAATAATGAGCTAGGCTCTCTGGGCTTAGCATGTATAACCACTTGGTACCCAAGCCTGAAGACCTGAGTCCCAACCCCAGGACCCCCAAGCTAAAAAGAGGGAGCCAGTTCTCAAAAGGCGTCCAGCTTCCATATGTGTGCCACAGTGCACTGAATGCCTGCACTCTCTCTCTCTCTCTCACACACACAACACACACGCACACACACACACACACACACACACACACACGCAGAGGAGTGGGAGGCTGGAGAGAAAGCTTAGCGCGTGATGCTCTTGCAGAAGATGAGGCTTGGATCCTAGCACCCACATGGTACATATCATAGCTCAACCATTTATAATTCCAGGTCCAGGAGATCTGGCGCCCTCTTCTGGCATCCAAGGGTACTGCATACACATAGCGCACCACACACACTCAGGTACACACATGCGTAAGTAAACACATAGGATGAAGGATGGGACTTAAACAAAAGAATGAACTGCCTTACTGGCTTGCAGACACGGTCTCTCTTTTAAGGAATAGAGGAAGATCAAAGAAGGTAACCCTGACTGACGTCATCTCTCTTCTCATGGGGCTCTGGGGTACCCAAGGGGTGGCATTAGGGGTGTGTGTTGGTTAGGGGAGGAGCAAAGATAGCGGCTAATAGGTTACCCGTCCCTCCGAAAGAGGTCCCCAGGGAGACCTCAGCCAGCTCCCTCCATGCCATGAGCTGTAACGAAAAACTAGAGTGCAAGCAAACAAACAACGCCCCCCCACACACAATCCCCCTCACCTTTTTGATATCACACTCATCGAGGTGGTTCTGAATGAACTGAACGCTGGCAGAGAAGTCAGCAGAATTGAATTCATAGGGGATATTCCATCCCAAGGGTCCAAATTTTCGTCGCTCCTTAAAAACAGCAAAGAGAATCAGGGTCAACTGGGATTTAGACACTGTATGTGGCCGGATCCTTGTTTGTGGAACTGGAGGGTCATACTCGGTTGGTGACTTAGGGTGTGCTAGGCAAGTATTGTATCACCGAACTACATCCCCTGCCAACTTCTCTGCTACTGCTAGTACAATAATGTTTAGTAAAAATAAAGGTTTTGTTATTGAGGCAAATTGACACTGAGTGCAAAGAACAATATGGGGCCAGTGAGATGGGTCAGTGGGTCAGTGGGTGTCACAAGCCTGATGACCTGAGTTCTAGTTTACTGTAGCATTTGTACTCATTTGAGTAAACACACACACACACACTCACTCAAAAAATAAAAATACTTAAAAATAATCAAAGGACAATGTATAGTTGGGCAAGGCGGTGCAGGCCAGTAATCCCCACACTTGGGAAGCTACAACAGGAGGATTGTGACTTTAAAGTCCTGAGCTACACGGCAGGACCCTGTCTCAGAACATCACCAAACACAAACAGTATGCCCAGTTTGAGACATATTAGCAATCAAATACTATTTAATGACTATAGCTAATGGTTTACAAACAAATTTCCAAATATTTGTCAAGTTGGGGTTACTTTTTTTTTTTTTAAATCTAGTAGGTTGTCATGGTGACATAGCCTATAACCCCCACTGGAAGGTAGAGCCAGGAAGATCAGAAATTCAAAGTTGTTCTCAGCTGCACAGTGAGTTCAAGGGCAACCTGGGCTACCTGAGACCTGACTCAAACAAAGCTTGTCTAGATCTCCACTGACAACTCCTAGAGAAACTGCAGGAGATTCTTAACAAATGCCTGTTGGATTTGTGATTCTTCTGAGTCAGCCCAGAGGGTTTGGAAAGTCACGTGTAAGGGTTTACATCTTTCAAGCTGGAGAACTCGAGCGTTCGCAAACCCTACCCCCTGCTAGCTACACTCTGTAATTTTTCCATCTCGGGTTTTGAAAACTAAGAATTTTTATTGTGCGCATGACACATCTGTCTGTAAAACTCTCATGCCGCCCTCACACGGCTGTCACTGCCGAACTGAGCAAGAACTGGAAGACACCTATAAAACTGCGGCTGTTCAAAGTTACTTAATTGCCTGTGAATAATCAGAGTGGACTCAGTTCAAAGGAGCTGCTTTGCTTTCTCTCTGTGTCTGTGTTCGTGTGGATGTGGGCACATGTGTGGAGCCAGAGGATGATCTCAGGTATCATCCTCAGGACAGCTGTCTACCTCCTTCAAGCCAGGTCTTTCTTTGACCTGGAGATCACCAATTAGACTAGGCTGGCTAATAAAAGCCCCAGGGATCCTCTGGTCTCTGCCTCCCCAGGGTGAAGATTACAAGCACATGCCCCCTTATCTAGAGTTTTAATGTGGGTCCTAGAAACCAAACTTAGGTCTTCAAACTTGTAAAGTAGGTACTTTCCTGAGTATCTCCACCCCAGAGCCCTGGAGACACTTGAAGGCATATAAATGGTAGCCCTGATAGCTCCAAGCCCTGGGGACCCAGAAAGTCATACAGATGAGTCCAGTTTCTGTGCCGTTAAGCTGTCCCTGCCTAGCACATGTGAAATTCTAAGGAAGGTCTTGTATGTCCTCTAGATCCCCAATCCTAGGGTCTAGATTCAGAATCTACATGGACAACAGTTCTGCTTCTCTGAATACACATTATTCTTCCAATCCCCTGCCTTCTCCAACACATGAATGAGCATGCACGCGCACACACACACATATGTGCACATGCATACTGCATGAATACATACATACATACATGTGCACATGCATACAAGCACACACACACATACACACACACACATACACACACACATACACACACACACACATACACACACACACACACACACACACACTGAAGCCTTCACAAGCCATTTCTTCTTACCTCCTCCCCGGTCCCACCTTGTAAAGAAACCGCTTAGATCGGTTTAATCACTGAACTTAAAGGTATGCTTTTAAAATATTAACAAAACCATTAGCTTTAATTTAGACCCAGTTGCTCCAACCCTGGGGAGATATGGTAAAGGGCAGAAAACAAAGAAGAAAATTTAAAGCCCTCTCAAAAATGTGAAAGTGCTTCAAGTAGGTCTTGATCTGCACCTCTTTGGGTCAGGATGTCGAATGTTAATGTGACTCCTGTCCCCATCACTTAGCTAATTGACTAAAGAAGGAACAACAAGCCCAAGAAAAAGAGTTTCTACAAAGCAAAAAGAAACCATCAGCAAAATGAGCAGATGGCCTGCAGAATGGCGGAAAGCTTTTGCCAGCTCTACTTAAGACAAGGTTAGTATATAGAATATGTAAAGAATTGCAAAAAATTAGGCACACACACACACAAAATCCTGACAGTTAATAAATGGACTGTCAAAATAAACAGATCTCAAAAGGAGAAACACAAACAGCTAATAAATATTTTACAAGTGTTCAACACCCCTCGTGATACAAATTAAAATGACTTTGAGATTCATTCCATCACCCCCACATACCCCCAAAATCAGAGTGGCGATCATCATGAACTGTCAAGAGAATAAACAGCAAAAGCTAGTGAGGGTGTGAGGAAAGGATTCATGCATGCTGCCAGTGCCGGTGCAAATTAGTGAAGCCACTACGGAAACCAGTCTGGAGGGTCCTTAAAAACAATGACAAATAAAACTCCCATCTGACCCAGCCATGGCAGCACTACCTAAAGGAATCTCTAACCTTCGTATCTGCATTTATTGCTGCTCTCCTCATAATAGCTAGTAAATGGAGCCAGCATAGATACCCATCAGCCGATGTGTGGACAGAGGGAAATGCCACATACTCACAACTGAAGAAGAGGAACAGGTAGATGGGGAAGAAGAAAGTAGCGAGACTGTCTTAGTTAGGGTGTTACTGCTGTGAGCAGACGCCATGACCAAGACAGCTCTCATAAGGACATTTAATCGGGGCTGGCTTACGGGTTTAGAGGTTTAGTCCATTATCATCAAGACGGGAGCATGGCAGCATCCAGGAAAGCATGGTGTAGGAGGAGCTGAAGACCACTAGAAGACTGGCTTCCAGGCAGCTAGGACAGGGGTCTTAAAGCCAGACCCACAGTGACACACCTACTCCAACAGGGCCACACCTATTCTAACAAGGCCACACCTTCTAATAGTGTCATTAACTGGGTCAAGCATATTCAAACCATCACAGAGACTCAACCCATTTTTTTTTTTTGAAGAATGCCATGAAGTTTGAAGAAAGCCCAATACTTTGTATGCTAATTAGAAAGATTTAAAAAAAAAAAAAGCTGACCAGACAACTCTAGGAATGTGGACTGAGTTTAAAAACTTCTTCCTGCAACTTATACTAGAAAGATATGCACTCATGAGAGTTTCAAAGCACCATGTCTACAGAGAACATGACGGGACAGAGAAAGGACAGGCTGTTGTCCCCAATCCTGTGTGCTTCTCCCGATGGCTTCCAGACTCTGCATTTATGTTCCCTTCGAGTCCTGATCTGGCTTCTGTCGCTGTGATAAACACCATGACCAAAAGCAACCTGAGGGAAGAAAAGGTTTATTTGGCTCGCAGATTATAGTCCATCATCAACGAGAGTCACAGCAAGAACCTGGGGTGGGGGGGCGGGAACCTAGAGGCAGAGGCTGTAGCCAAGACCATGGAGGGCCACTTCTCGCTGGCTTGCTTCCAGGCTCCCTTTCAGCTAACTTTCTCATGCAACCCAGGCCCACTGGCCTAAGAATGGTTCTGCCCCTAGTGGGACCTCCATCAACCAGCAATCGAGTGAACACCCCATAGGTATACCTGAAGGCCAGCCTGATAGAGACAACTCTATTTGGTCCTTTAACTGGATTTGGAAGCTTGGCAGTGAAGAACGGGTCTTCCATCTCTGTCTTCATGTGGTAAAAAAAACCTCACAGTTGTCTAAGTCATTATCTTTTTTTTTTTTTTTTTTTTTGGTTTTTCCAGGCAGGGTTTCTCTGTGTAGCCCTGGCTGTCCTGGAACTCACTCTGTAGACCAGGCTGGCCTCGAACTCGGAAATCCGCCTGCCTCTGCCTCCCAAGTGCTGGGATTAAAGGCGTGCGCCACCACTGCCCGGCCTAAGTCACTGTCTTAACAAAGGAAACGACCCCCCTCAGTGAGGTCCATTCCAAGGCTGACTCAGAACTTTGAAATTCCTGAGTAATCTCAGAGACACTGAGGTGAGCCTCTTCTAGACAGCAGCCAGGGTGAGGTAGAGCCGTTCAGATAGCCACACGAAAATACTCACTGCGGGTTTCCCCCACCATGAAATCCTCAAACCACAGAGTGTAAGTCACTTAGTGAAATGGAACTCTTATCCGCTTTTGCAAACCAAAAAAATAAAAAATAAAAATCTACAGCAAGTTTTACCTAAGCATTTGACTTAATTTTTTGAAATTTAGGGTTCAATTAGACCCAGGGTTGGATGAGGGGTAATTCTTTCTTTGCAATTACTGGAGATACTCCATCCGACTCCATGGAAACAGTTCCATTTACATGCAAAGAATGAGAGCAGCCCAGCCATTCCGAGGAAGGAGAGAGCATCAGAAATAAGCGCATGTCACTTCAGATCCATTCGTATTTAAAGCATTCTCTTAAGATGGCGCACTGAAGGCAAAGGCAAAGGAGTTCATCTTGGGGGTGGGGGTTTTATAGTTTTTAAAGGACACAAAATCTCAGTGGATGCTTCCTCCCCACCTCCCATCCCCGTTCACACAAACTCATTTCGTGTCCTTGTGTCCATCAGTATAAGTACCCACCCACCCACCCACCGATCTCTCTAAATGACAATAAAGGAGAAAGAGAATCAGGCCAGAGAGTCAGCTCAGCGGAGGAGATCTTCTCACAAGCCCCAGTGGCCTAAATCAATGCCCGAGAGCCACCCGGTGGGAGGAGCGAGCTGACTCCCCCAAGCTGATCTAGGACCACCCGTGAGCCATGTCACATCCCACTGTGAGGCCTTGAGAGACAAGAGGCAGCGGATGAGCTAAGCCAGGAAACATTCCAGGCAGTTGAAAGGACCAAAGATAACTGTTATGAAATCAGATACGTCTCAGGTCCCACACAAGAGGCAGAATTCTCTGTTGCCAAGGACAGGCCGGAGCTACAGGTGGGCGGTAACAAGCTGACGTCATCACCGTGGGCGTCCAATCACGTTTAACCACCATTGCGGGCCTGCCCTTCCATGCTGTTGCCAAGCTCTGCCCCAGAAAAATGTATAAAAAGTGTGTACCTTGCTAACCCGGGGTCGCCATTGCCCTGTTGGTAGGGCGACCCCAGTGCGCTGGATTCAGTAGACCTCGTGCTTATTGCATCGTTCTCAGTCTGTGTGTCTTTGTGGGGTGGGCCGCCGAGGCATTTGGACTTCTGAGTCTAACACCACCCCCCATAAATAAACAAAAATGTAATTTAAAAGCCTCAAAAAAAGAAAGAAAGAAAAGAAAAGGGAAGAACCAAAATTTAAAAAATAAAATAAAAAGACCAAGCAGTCATGATACATGGCATTCATGAATAAAATGATAAATAAATAAAATAAAAAAGACCAAACATGGAGGGCCTGGGGGCTCACTTAGAATCCTGGACATAAGAGACGTAGAGGTGCTGGGCTGTGGTGGCGCACGCCTTTAATCCCAGCACTCGGGAGGCAGAGGCAGGAGGATTTCCGAGTTCGAGGCCAGCCTGGTCTACAGAGTGAGTTCCAGGACAGCGAGGGTTACACAGAGAAACCTTGTCTCGAAAAACCAAAAAAAAATTAATTAATTAATTAATTTTAAAAAGAGAGAGAGATGTCCAGGCTATTTAGATCACTGGATCTCTTCAGCCCAAGTAGTATTTTGGAAGCCCTGGGATAAAGACTTGTTGTTCTACAACAGAAAAACATCAGAATACATCGAATACGTGTGTTCTCAAGAAGTTCACATCTAGTCGAGAAAATAAGAGAATGTCACAGAAAAACAAACAAACAAAACCAGACGCCCGAGCCAAGACTTCTGGTTCACAGGGAAAAGAGGCTGTTCTGTGAAAACAGTGAGAGGTCTCCGGGTTTGAGGAAGGCGTGCAGAAAACACAGAAACGCAAAGTCCATAGGGAAGACAGCAGGCAGAAGGTCCTACAGCAGCAGAGGGTATGAAGTGGAAATCTAAGCGTTCCTTGGGGAGTCAGTTGTGTTGGATGATGTTTTGCTGGGGCAAACACATGAAGGAAGGAGTGTTTTCCTGAAGTGGACACAGGTGAAAGGCTAAGGCAGACTCATGAAGGAATGTTTGGCTGAAGCAGACACAGGAGAGAGGGAGCTAAAGTAAGCACACAAAAAGATACATGATGAGAGAATCTTTGCTAACGACATGCATGTATCGGTCCGCCTTACGTTGCACAGTTGAGCTGCATTTGTCGGGACTCCATGGAGAGAAACGCACCAAAAAAAACTTCTGTGGTGTGCTGCAGTTTCTTGCTGCTTCTGCGGACTCAGGCTGATTGGCAGAGTGATATCAGATGAGACAGACTCATGTACTGAGGCAAGATCCGTGCTGGTGCTGAGACAACACACGTGGACAGACAGTGACCAGAGAGAGCTTGGCTTGCTGGTACCGCTAACTATGCAACGCTTGTGGGTCTTTGTTGATCGCTTTGCTGAGAGAGGCATGGCTGAGAACTTCTCCTGGTGTTCCTCCAAGTCCCCCCAGCTGACTTGTGCGGAGGCTGAGGCCTGGCTGTCTCTGCTAGGCAGTGCCACTGCTGCTGATTCCTGTTTGCTATCCCGACTCTACCGAACTGGACTCTGCTGATGTATCCATGAAGTGTTTGTGGGTGGATCGAGCTGCCACTGCCTGCTGACCTGTGAACTGAGCCACTGATTTCCAGACAACACAGATGGGAGTTGCTCCAAAGAACCTTTCTAAACAGGTCCACTTCCCCATTAAGCAGGACAGTGGTGGCACATGCCTTTAATCCCAGCACTTGGGAGGCAGAGGCAGGCAGATTTTTGAGTTCGAGGCCAGCCTGGTCTACAGAGTGAGTTCCAGGACAGCCAGGGCTACACAGAGAAACTCTGTTTCAAAAAAACAAAAACAAAAACAAAAAAAACCCAAAACATCATTAAAAATAAGGTAAATTAAAGATACAAGGTTGAGCTTCACAAGCAGCAGAGACCCCAGGCTCATTTCTTTCAGGATGCGTCACTGTTGTAGAAAATAATTTAATCTCAATCCGGGGCTTCTACCCTGCTTTTGATCATTCAGTTCCTGGATAAAAGACATGCAACTTTTACTATCATAAGCCTTAATCAGCACTAGAGCTGGGCAGATACCTACCCTGTAAGCTATTCGAATCTATTTCTCCATCAGTAACCCCGGATTATAACTTGCCATGTTCTATCTGGGCAGCTCTTAACTCCAATTGGCCAGCCTTCATGGCCATGTTTTCATGACTCACCTACCCCATGGTGGCTTCCTCCTCTCCACCTTCTTCTGTCCCCTTTTGTGGTTCTCCTCAGACCCCAAACCTGGGAACCTCAAGGCTGAGATAGCCCTGCCTATCTCAATTTTGCCCAACTATACACTGTAGGCATCTTTATTCACCGGTCAGGGATAACCTGGAGGACAAGGTCACACAGCATCTCTCTGGTCTACGTCCTTGAGGGCAACAGACCTTGGGGGCCACTCTTCAGCCTTACAATACACAGCAAAAGACCTCAACGGGTTACAGACAGCTTTTGAACACAAAGCTCCCTCCACTCAAAGAGATTGGTAAGCAGGTCTGTGATGATTTTAGGGTGGCCAGAGTGGTCCCTACATCATTTGAATAATCTACCCCCAACCCCGTGTGTGTGCGTGTGTGTGTGTGTGTGTGTGTGTGTGTGTGTGTGTCTAGAAGTCAGAGCTGGGTGTCTTCCTGTATCACTCTCAACATTAGTTTTTTGAGACAGCGTCTCTCAGTGAAGCCGATTAAGCTAGATGGCTTGGCCAGCATGCCCCAGAGATTCAGCCGTCTCTGCTTCCCCAGCCAGTGTTTGACAGGAGTTCTGGGAATCTCACCCCAGGTCCTCGTGCTTGAGTGGCAAGCACATTGCAGAGTTCCCTTTTCCCCTGAGGAATACACGGAACAGAAACTACCAAAGAAGTACAGAATTATCCTGGAACGACCGGTGAGAATATTCTCAGCAGAGACATTTTAATGGTGCCGAAGCTCGTCCTGATCTTATGTGAGGCTCGGGTACACGTCACTGGCGGTAGTTAACTCAAGCTTAGCGAAACAGCAAAACAATAAAATCAAAGGTGCAAGCCACGATAGACGGTCCGAATGCAGTGTTAAGAGGTTAAAACTCATGATCAGAAAACATGACGTACGTGTGTGTGTGTGTGTGTGTGTGTGTGTGTGTAAGAGAAACTCGCATCGTGTTGCTGTAATTATTCAGAAATGTTTAAATAAGGTTCTTATAAGCATGCTTGCCGAAGCAGGAACTTTTATGTGCACTATTAAGTTCAGAGGGGGCTGGCCGTTTTGTCAAGACTTCAACTCGACAGAGCAAAGCACAGGAGGAAGGGACACTTATTGATGGGTGGCATTTCCTGGGCCCTGATGATATGACTGTGTTTATTCAGTGTCTAAATTACTTTAAGGGCTGGGATTTTTTTTTTTTTTTTTTTAAAAAGTCCACATTTACAACTACCACTGCAGGGATCTAGAGATCTCAGAATCCTTCAGGGGCTTGTTATCCCGGGCAAGAGCAGAATGACTTTAGCCTAGAAATAGTAACTCTGTAGATAAACCATTAGAAAAGCCTCAAAAGTGAGCGAACCTCGGGGATAAGGAGGATTCCCAAACATGAGAGAGTTGTAGAAACAACCACAGGCTCCTCCCTTAAATGCAATGGCCACCATCATTCTCGATTTTTGTTGTGTATCGCGATCATACTGGAAATTCTTAAAAGAAAATGGAGTCTTCCCATCCTCCACTCGTGGCTCCATCTGCCCCCACACCACTCCTTCTTTAACCTTCCCCTCTGAGTCCCCCAATCTTTCATTTCCCCTGAGGCTAACTTGAGCAGCGTGGCCCAGGCTCCAGGCACTGGCTGAAAACCATCGCTTAGGGCGTCTGCTCTTCCTAAATCCTTGTTCCAAAGGAAGCACAAATTGCCATCAATCCGGGAGGGCAGGGGGAAATTGCTAGACGTTTTACTGATCTTTCTATAGATGCCAGGAGAGTAAAAAATGTGATTACTGGGTTCCAGAGTCGAGACTGTGTTTCCAGAGTGGAAAATGTGTTGACAAAAATCTCAAAGGAGGTCAAGGGGGCTTGCCGCATTCCCCAGAATGCTACAGCATTTAAGTACAGAAAACAGTGAGGCCAGAGAGCATCTCCTCTCTGCTACCAAATGGAGTCTGGGAACAGAAGGTCCTCTCAGGGATCCAAGGAGGCTACAGTGGGAGTAGCTTCTGCCACCACATGGCTGCAACCTATCCTACCTGGCTAGTAAGTTCCTGAAGCATCGGGAAGACTAGGAAGTGTGTGTGAAGTGAGCATCGCCACTTCAGAGTTGCCCCCTGCCTGAATGCAAGCTCCCAGGGCAATGGCTGAAGCGTTCTCCTTCCTTGGAGGAAGCCTGGTCACTAACAAAACAAAACCACACACTCCGGCACTTTCCTATCCCAGAGAGCTGCCCCTCCCAAGCACCCATGTCTACCTATAGGCTCTTCTCCCAGAAAGGAAGGATGATCCTTCAGTTCTCTACAACAGGTGTGGGGATCATGCCATGCCCATGAGCTGGCTGGCCTTGATGATGTGTGGTGACGAATTGTGATTCAGAGAGAGAGAGAGGAAACAAGTGGAGAGAAGGCAGGGGTTTGGGGAGCTCAACCCCAGCTTCTGCTGGGTGGACTGCGGTTAGGGGTCCCTCTGCTCTGCAACTTGCAGTGACGGGGCACCCATCAATCCCTTGTTCTTTGGTAACCTCTGCAAAAACAGAGTTTATTTGCAACTTGTTTGTAAAAGAAGGTGTGTGTGTGTGTATGCATGTGTGCGTGCAAGTGTGCATGTTAGTGTGTATGTGTGTATGCATGTGTGCGTGCAAGTGTGCATGTTAGTGTGTATGTGTGTATGCATGTGTGCGTGCAAGTGTGCATGTTAGTGTGTATGTGTGTATGCATGTGTGTATGCATGTGTGCGTGCAAGTGTGCATGTTAGTGTGTGTGTGTGTGTGTGTGTGTATGTGTGTGTGTAAGTTTCGAGATGTATCCCCAGATCCCATGAAGTAAAAGGTTTGGTCCCACTCTTGGGCACAGTTGGGGCAGTGCAGCCTCTTCAGAGGTGGAGCCTAGTGAGAGCTGACCGGGTGACTGGGATGCACCTGGTTGGGGTATTGAGTTCACAGCCTCTTCCTCTTCCTCTAGAGATTCTGTGCCGTGCGGTGCTGCCCCGCCACTGGCTGAAAGCAACCGAGCTGAAAAGGGGCCATGGAAAATGTAAGTCTCCAAACTTGTGAGCCAAAGTTAACCCTCTTGTCTTCGGAAGCAGATCGTCTTGGGTGTTCGTTTGAGAGGTAGAGGGTTAAGGAAGACATGGTGCTCGTGGGGAGCCCAACCAAGTAACAAATCAGCTGTTTAGCTCTTGGACCCAATAATCAATCAATCACTGTCTGTCTGTCTGTCTGTCTGTCTCTCTCTCACTCTCTCTCAAAACACACTCAGGCACTTTTTAAGTCAGGATCTCTCATTAAACCTGGCTGGCCAGGGAGCTCAGGGTCTCCCCCTCCCTTTCCCTCCACTCTTGCCCCTCCCACATCACTGGGCTGGGGTTGCAGGCACATGTGGCCTTACCCTGATTTTTTACATACGTTCTCCAGGCTCAAACTCTGGACTTCATGCCTGGGTGGCAAGCACTTTATAGACTAAATTCTTGATTTAAAAACAAAAAACAAAAAACATCTGACTGTGACTGTCTGTGTCTGTCTCTCCTCTCTCTCTCTCTCTCTCTCTCTCTCTGTGCATGCTGTGGCATGAGTTTTGAGGGTAGAGCTCAGAGGACAGCTTCAGGAGTCAGTTCTCTCCTTCCAGCCTGTGTTCCAAGGATGGAATTCTGATAGTTAGGCACAGTAACAATTGCTCTTGCCTACTTGAGCTATCTTGCCAGACCCTTAGTCTTTCAGACTGACATTCCACTATTAGCTTCCCAGCCCTGGAGGTAGAAAAAAACATTTGTTTTTCTAGGGTTTAACCTAAGCACGCCACCTTATTTACTGCAAGCACAGTTTGGCTCCTGACTGGTCCATGGGCTTTGGGCCTGTTCATTCAACACTCAGATAAAGTCCACTGAAAACACATGTTGGCACGTTGACCGTATGGAAGACTCCCTGCCCACCGCAGCTCTCCAGGGCAAGCTGAATGGAAGAGCTGAGTCAGTGCGACTGGGAACAGCCAGAAAATATTGCTATCTGTAACTGGGGGATCAACTAGCAGGGTCGCAGCAGTGTTGCAGCTGGTACGGGATAAGGGGAACTGCCCTCTCTGGTGGCTGTACAGGACCCATTGTGGCGATGGACAACAAGCCAGGAGAAAGTAGCCATTCTTGGGGGTGGGGCTGGGGGTGGGGGGGACAATGGATTCCTTTACTCCCTAGGGAGAGATGCAGGGATTTTTGTCCCCCATGTGGGCACAGCTGTCAGGACACACCTGTCAGGACATGTCCAAGGGCTCATTGTGTCTTTCTCCCCATCCTCAAGGCAGGAGAAACACAGGAAGAAGCCCCTTCATGCCCCAGTGAAACCAAGGAATACCCTTTGTGAACTGAAGGCATCCCATTTTTCAATAATGAACCACACATAAAATAACAGAATCATCATCATCATCATCATCATCATCATCATCATCATCATCATCTACAGGAAAGTTTCTTAGCAGCCATAAAACAGCTAAATCACAACATAAGTAATTGATAATGACAATAAGTAATTGGCAATAATTAACGTAAGTAATTAGCGTGTGAAAGCTGGTAGCACAGCCTGACAGGAGCAGGGAACTGTGGTTACCCCTCCCCCTCATCAACTCCTAAGAACCAGGGACTGAACTGTTCAATCAGAGCCAGGCCATCCCAGATCTACCATGTATGACACTGACTCTCTAAGATTCAACTGCCTCATTCTCTATATGTGTATATGCACATGTATATGTGTGTGCCCCCTCATGTGTGTGTGTACGTACACATATGAATGTTTGCATGTGTGCATGTGTATGCATGTGTGCACGTGCAGTTACGTGTGTGTACCAGCACGCTCATACATGTGTACGTGTGTGTATGTGTGTATGTGTGCATATATGTGTGTATGTGTGCATGCTTGAATATGTGTGTGTGTGTGTGTGTGTGTGTGTGTGCATGAAAACCAGAAGACAACCTTCGGGGGCTAATACTTAGGCCCTGTCTCCCTTTTTTTCTTTTAAAGATAGAGTCTCTAACTGGCCTGGAACTCACCAAGTAGTCTAGCCTGGCTGGTCAGGGAGTGCCAAGAATCTGCCTGTCTCTGCCTCCTGAGCACTGAGATCACAAGTGTGGGCCTCCTTGTCCAGCTTCCTAGGCACAGCCTCTGGAGTTTGAACTCGGGCCCTTAGGCTTGCACGCCAAGCTCTGTACTCATTGAGCCATGCCCCCAGGGCAATTGCCTCCTCTTGAAATTGGTGGCAACCCTTCTTTGAGAACCTTAGTGGCTGTTAGTATCCGAGAGGGTGGGGATCAAAGTCTTGGCTAACCCAAGCACTTTCAAGATCAGATTTCCCACTTGATAATCTGTTCACTGCACAAATATTTGCTGTGCTCAGTGCTATGGCTTGGAGAGGAAACCCACCCCACCCCCACTCATGTGCTGAAGACTGAGTCTCCAGTTGGCAGTGGCATTTTTGGAGGTGGAGGAAACTTTGGGCCTGGGTTGCTGGAGGTTGGCGCCTGAAGGTATAGAATTTGAGAAGTATCTGATCTGTAGCAGCATTTTCTTGATTTCTTTCCCAACCACCATAGGGTGATTAACCTCTATCGCATGCTCCTGTGTCTTCCTTGACTCGTGATAGAACCATTTGCAACCGGGAGCCAAAACAAACACCTCCCCATTAAACTGTTTATCTCAGACAGGGATTCTCATAGCAAGGGGGAAAATGGCTAAGGTGCTGTGAATAGCCTCATGGTGCTGTGACCACGGAGAGCGAATCAGCAGAAGCTTACAAGTGAACAATGGGGCTACAGGTGAAATCTGTAACACACACACACTAAACCAGTAGGGGGCGTGAAATGCCAGGAAGCCCTCCAGGGAGCTCTCTCCCACAGTGGCTACCTCAACTCATTAACGCCCCCTAGCAGTGGACACTGCTTCCCAGGTTACCTGCACAGTGGAGTGCAGGAATGCCACCGTGTAGAGCATGGGCTTCCACATGGGTAAGTTACTGATGTCCAGAAGGTCTTGGTTGATCCCAGCGAATGTCCTTTTCAGGCCTGCCCGGACACCTTGGGGTGGCTCATTTGTGAACTTGAGAGAAGTCTGTTGTGAGAAGTAGACAGTTCTGTCACTGTTACAAAGTACTGTAAGGAATGCAGTTAGAATCATGGTATGGGGGTTAAAGAGACAGCTCAGTTGTTAAAAACACTGGCAGCTCTCGAGGAGGACCCAGGTTCAGTTCCCAGCACCCACGTGGCAACTCACGACTGTCTATAACTGTAATCCCAAGGGATCTAGTGCCCTCTACTGGCCTCTGAGGGCCCTGCATGCTCGTGGCGCATACACACAGATGCAGTCAAAACAACCAAAATACATAAAATTAAATAACTAATAAAAATAAATCATGGCATATTAGATAAGAACACGACACAGAGCATGGGGGCTAGAACTCAACGAAGTAAATGCCAATTGCATTGATCAGAGCACAAATCCAATAAATTAATATGGCCTTAGAATTCCTTTGTAGAAATTCTATATACATCTGATGATTATAACCGAGATTAATACGCCCTGCTGCATTCCCTCATTAAAAAATTTATGGCACTCATTTATTCTTTGGGAGGCCTAGCATATGCCATGGCACACGTGGAGGTCAGCAGATAACATGTGGCAGCCTGTTCTTGCCTTCCCCAGTGTGGGTTCTGAAGATCAGACTCAGGGTGTTGGGCTCAGTTACCCAAGGGATCATCTTCCCTTCCCATCCTCCCTTCAACACTGTCAGTCTTGAGTCACGTGACTTAGGTAACTCTCAGTGACGGACCTGGAGTAATGTAATTGGAAACCCGTCATGGGGCTCAGTGGTTATCCAAACTCTGAAGGAGTCCTCAGTGGTTTCTGTGACCATCAATGTCTCTAGTAGCTCTTCCATGAATTCTAGACCGAGGTGACAATTCTGCAGTAATACCCAACCGCCCTGTATCCAAAAGATAAAATAAAAGAGTCATAGTTATTTATTATATCTTGTGATTATTTTTAAAAATGCATTGTTTCAAAAATAAGTTTGCTTCACACATGGCTGTTTTATTTTGAGCCCATATTTACTAATATATATAGTATTATATATATTTGTGTGTGTGTGTGTGTATCTTATATCTTGTGAATATTTTTAACCAA
>JADRCH010000196.1:356139-399807 GCA_019843965.1 Rhynchomys soricoides | reverse complement strand
TTCGGGTACCCCTGGTTCCTCAGAGGTTAAAAACTTGGGTGTGGGTGCCATCTAATGGTGAGGTTGGTAACTTGAACAGGCTTGCCCAAGGTATGTCAGAATCCACTCAGACCAAGAAGGCAGCTTCATAGTCTTCCATAAAAGTGCTTGTCATCTTCTGAAAGTCAGAGGTAATGCATGTGGTGGCTTTTGCTAGGCAAGTTCTAAATCATATTGTTTCTCATTGCTTTTCCCAGGACTTCTTTATTCGGCTCCATCTTTAACATTAAGTCAGAGGCTATCACTAACCTAGGAAAACAAGACTGTTCGCTCATTTATTGAGTCAGTGCCTCGTTCTAGTTCAGGCTAGCCTTGAGCTAGCTGTGTAGCCTAGGCTAGTCTTGAACTCTCAAGCCTCTTTCTTCCGACCTCCATGTGCTGAAATTGTAGGTATGCATCGCCATGCCCAGCAAGTCAACATTTTAATGTTCTGATTTAAGTCGAGCAGACTAAATGACTCCATCTACAAACTGTTAAATGCAGTAAAGTACATGAGAAGGTGTTTGAATCGTGCCTTCAACTGGAAGAAAAGAGTCTGAGTTGGGCTGGCTTAAATAGCAAAGAGGATGCATTGGGCCATGTATCATGCATTATCTAGGGGAAGATGGGATCCAGCATCACGGACCCTGTGCTTTCTGGTCCTGACCCAGCATCCAGGAACATCAGTTGCGTTTGAAATTTTGGGCTGGCTCAAGAGCACATTATGGCCACACTTGTATTCTGTTTTGCTTTGTTTTTGTTGTTGTTTTGCCTGATTGATTTTTTTTTTTAAATTTTGCTGATAATGTCATTATCAATACGTTGAGAGACACAGATGTGGAATTTACAAAAACCATCACCCCCCAAAAAGATTAAGGTAAGTGTACTATTTAAACTAAAAGTTTTCCACTCACTGAAACTAAAAAAAATAAAAAAATAAAAAAAATAAAATAAAAATCACTTTTGCCCAAAGTAGAAGAGGCAAATAACCCAACAGAGCCAAAGGTTTGACTCAAGTAGAAATAATTGTACATCATTGACCTGATATATAAATTAAATATAATTTATTATTGAATTTAATTGGGTGATGAAGATTAAGGCTTGGGGCACTTGAGAATTAATGACCAGCTTGAAATTTTGATGACCTAAGTAGAACCTTGGACCATTAACCCCCACTGGTCATTAATTCCCAGGGAAAAGCCATGACAAAGTTGCCACAGACATGATGAGGTCCAACACTTAAAAACAAACCAAGATTTTTAATCTTACTTTTATAAATTATGCCCTTTCTTATTAGAGCTGAGATGGCTATCTGCAAAGCATTTCTAGAAAGTTAACGATCTGTGTATTTATTAGGCACAATGCCAACTGCTTCTCAACATTCCGCTTCAATAAAAATCATCATCAATACTGAAACAAAAAGTCCTAGACTATTTTTTTATTTGCCTGAAATGATCCATTAATGAAAAAGTGAAAACTCGCCTTCAACCGAAAATTGAAATTTAATGGTCCTGATTTGTCCCTTGTATTAATATTGATTGTGAAATTCCAAGATGGCTGGAGCTCTAATCTTAAGAACCAGACATTGTGCCTTCTAGATCGTAAGCATCTAGATGGATTGGTGAGCAGATGATTTGAAAGATGCAGAAAACAAAGGTGGCTATGACCGTAAGAAACAGCAAGCGTTCTGTGGTACTAAGAACTGCCTTCAGATGTAAAGTTCACAAATGACCAAAGGTTTGACTGTGCATTGACAAAACTGGAAAATGAACATCAGAAGAAGGATGCTTCCAATCACTGTGGCCTTCCAAGGTAGACCAGATGGACGGAGGGATTGGCGAGCTTGGATCACAATAGTGGTGGTTCTTGGTTGCATACCTGTTGCATGGACATCTGGATCAGCTTCCGAGCATGAACCTCTTGTCCTTGTCCCATTGAGACAGTCCTGCATTCTGTAACATAAGAAGCTCACAATGACAAAAATGTAAATTTTACTGTGGTCTCCCTCCCTCCATTCCCCCAAGAAGCCTTTGCTGTTCACATAGACCTGGCTATCCATGGTGTTGACCAGAAATTGTAAGGCACAGGGAAATGGAGACAACAAACACAGGAGGACAGGATATAAGAGCAAAAGGCACAGGTAGGACTTCAAAAGAGTGTGTGTGCATGCATATGTATATGTGTGCGTGTGTGTGTGTGTGTGTGTGTGTGTGTGTGTGTAATTTGGGGTCTTTCATTTTGCCCTATTTATTTATTTGCTTTTAGCCAGTTGCACACTGATTCAATTATTGCCATTTGATAAAGCTTTAAAAATTTAGGGATGTTCATTTTCAATTACTGTTTTTTTCTTTTCAAGTTTTTGTGGCTATCCTTCATCTATGCTTCTGATGATCTAATGTCTTCCTAGGGTCCAATTAGGGGGAAAAAATGATGTTTGAATTTCAATTAAACTTACAGTCAATTTATAGACTAATCTATAAACTATTGACACCTTTACAGTATTGAGTTGTTATGCTGGGAATGAGTTTTAACTCTATTTACTTGAGTTAAACTTGTATGTCACTAAGAAAGTTTGATATTTTCTTCAAATGGATATTTTTCTAAACAACCTGTTTCATTTTTATTGCAAAGCTAATGGAATTTTCACATTTTATTTTGACAAGGAGGCACAATTGATTTTTCAAAAAAAAAAAGTATTTATGCTGTGCGTAGCCACCTTGCCGAACTGCTGTGGTAAGTAGGGTCATTTTCATTTGGTCCATTCGTTAGTTTTAGGCTTAGACGCTTACATTTTCTGAGAGTGATGGTGGCATTTTGGGTCCCTCCTTTTTTTTCGGGAGTTACATTGCTTATTTATGATTCTCACAATACATAAGCTGTATCTTCCACGGGGATGCTTAATCACCACGGCAGTGGGCAGGCATCTTTGTCTCGAGTCTGACTTTAATGGGAATGTCTCAGTTGTTCAGGTTTACAGCATGTATTTATCACTTCATAGTGTGTTCTGCTCCTAACTTTGCAAAGGCAAATATGGATGTTGAACTTTTTAAAAAAAAAAAAAATGCTTTTACTATTTGTGTGTGTGTGTGTATGCACATGCATGCCATGACCTAAGTGTGGAGGTCAGCGGACAACTTGCTGGAGTAAGGTCTCTCCTTCCACTTTTATGTGAGTTCCGGGGATTGAACTCAGATCCTCGGACTTGACCTCAGGCACCTTTACTACCTGAGCCTTCTCAATGATCCTCATCTGCCCTTCCTAATCTTTTTTAAGTGCATGGATCTACTCTTCAGGGACGGCTATAGCACTTTGTATGGCAGTGCTGACAACACCCAGGCCTTTTGAGTCTGTGGAGAGATAAACAGTTCTACTCACAAGACAGTGCAAGCTTGTCTGTGTGTCCCCATCCTTGATCCCCACTGATGGGATCACTGCTAACATGCTTGAGTGCTGTCATTCTTTGCCCTGACTTCCCTCCCTGAGATAATTTTCCTTTTGCCTCCTATTGGAATGAAAAAATATATCTTCTTCAATCTTAATTTTATATATATATACTTTTTAAAGGGAGATCAGGGCTGGAGAGATGGCCCAGTGGCTAAGAGCACTTGCTGCTCTTGCAGAGGACATGAGTTTGGTTCCCAGCACCCACGTCATACAGTTCACAACTGCCTGTGAGCCCAGCTCCAGGGAATTCAACACCTCCTTCTGGCCTCTGTGGGTACCCACATTCACACACACACACACACACACACACACACACACACACACACTCACTATGCAGACCAGGGTGGCCTTGAACTTACAGAGCCCTGCCTGCCTCTGCCTCCTGAATGCCAAGTCAAAGGCACACACCACCAAACCTGGCCATGGATACTCTTCTAAGAGTCATCTGTGAAAGGAGATATTCAGAGCAAACACAGATGTGGTGCTAAATTTCATAGACAGATGGTCAGCCATACCCAGCTTCAGTTTCTTGGCCAATGCGTCAATCTGGATGGTGGGGTCAGAGCCCATGGACAGGAAACAGATCAGAGGTGTGTGAGAGTCACTTTCTTCCCAAGTCTTCTCCAGATTTAGGATAACTGGCTCTGTGTATTTCTCCTCGAGAGAGTCTGCAATATACTTTCTCGCTTGGAAAACAGTGCGGTCTGGGCACCATGACCTTGAAATGAATATAATTGAGAAGAAGTAAGTGCAGCCCTTCTAAGTTCTAAGGTAATATCTACTCCCCCTCTGTCTCTAATTCTGAGCATGCAAAGGTCACAACTTTAATTAACAAAGGGGCAGCAAGTGGATCCTCCCTTCCATGGGGGTGAGCACAGATTTAATCATGAGAGGTTGGTGCCAGGCACTGGCAGGGAACAGTGTAGACTCAGTAACAACAGAGGGTCCTCTGCCAGCCTCAGTCCATGATGGAGGCCAACGAACGGCAGACTTTGAAGCCCGGCTGTCTTCAGAGAAGATGGATGTGCCAAAGAGGCCAGAAGTAAGCTATCAGTGAGCATCTGTGTTCTAACCATTTGTGTGTCACGTAGCCTAACAGGTTCAAAACGCATAGACATGTCACACAAGTAAATGCCAGACAGCTGATCATTTAGATCTGAGATGCACCGCCTCCCAAGCCGAGTCTCGCTCACCAGTTAATGACCCTGCTTGTGCGGCATGCATCCCATTTTAAAATGATGGATGAAGGATAAATGTGATTATTTCAAGGAAAACAAGCAACGCTTTCATACTCCACTGACCAGGGAGTCACCAGTGAGACCACTCTGACCACTCTCATGGCCTACAATTATGGGGGGTTGGGAGGTGGAGGGAAGCATGTCCAACAGCTCAGGTGTGCTGTATTAGGAAATATAAAAGCGACCCTAACTGATCCACCCCTTTTGGTTATTCATCCCCGTGTGTGTGTGTGTGTGTGTGTGTGTGTGTGTGTGATAAAATTTTATTTTATTATATATTATATACTATTAAATATATGTATTATGTTATAAAATAAAAATATTATTTTATAAAATATATATATTTGATTGATGATGATGGTTGGCAGGTATGGGTATGCGATAGGGGGCCATGCATGCATGCATGTCTTGGGATACACGTGTGTGCATCAGAGGACAACTGGTGGAGGGAGTTCTCTCCTTCTCCCTTTATGTGGGACCTGGGGCTTAGGCTTAGGTCTTCAGGCTTGCAAGACAGTGCTCTTACCCACTGAACCATCAGGTTGGCCAACTTCTGGCTTTTACGTGTGGGTCCTGAGGCCCAAACCTAGGTCCTCACCTAAACCGTCTTCTCAATCCTTGCTAATCTCCTGTGGTCTCATCTCCTTGGAACTAACTAATCACGAAGACCCACATATGTACACAAGTGTGTGTGCACAAGTCTGGGCACACGTACAGACACACACACACACTCTGATTTTTTCCCCAATACGTCAGTCTCTCTGAGCTATGAGATACCAAGAAAATGTGATGATCAACAAGGCAACTGCTCGCTCTTACTGTCCATTTAAAACTGTTGTTTTCATCTGAATGGCCCCAAGAGTAGTTACACATCTCAATGGTCCAGCAGTCCCATCTTCCCCCTCGAAGGAAACTGAGTTTTAGCTTCTGAGCCAATGCCTTGCAAAGGCTATTTTTAATTTTGTGTGTGTGTATGTGTGTGTGTATGTATGTGTGTGTGTATGTATGTATGCATGCATGCATGTATTTATGTGTGCATGTGTGTATGTGTGCATGTGTATGTATGTATGCATGCATGTATATCGTGTGTATGTGTGCATGTATATCATGTGTTTGTACGTTTGCATGTGGTATATCTGTGTGTGTGCATATGTGTGTATGTTGTGTATGAACATATGTATGTGGGTGTATCTGTGTGCATGTATGTACGTGTGTGTTTGTGTGTGTATGTATGTGGGTGTATCTGTGTGTGTGTGTGTGCACCTTATGCACATGCCATAGCAGAAGTGTGGAGACCAGAGAATAACTGGCTGGAGCTGGTTCTCTCCTTCCACAGCATCAAACTCAGATGATCGGGTTTGGCAGCAAGCACTTCTACTCTCTGAATCAGCTGCCCAAGTTCCATTTTTTTTTTTTTTTTAAAACAGAGGTAAATTCAACAATGAATGATTCATACTATATCAAATGGATAAAGGAGACATAAAAACACATTTCCTTTCATGTTTTCACTAAAAGCCCCACTGTTAATATGTTGTTGAAACAGACCTCTCTCCTGCTATCGTTTATTGTTGAGGAACTGCAGGGTTGCTTCCCCAAAGAGCACGCATGACAGTAGAGACAGGACTCCGAAGCTCGTGTACCACAGACTCTGAAGCATGGCTCTCTTCAGAGAGGACAGATGTGCCAAATTGGCCAGAAGTAAGTTCTCGGCGAGCACCTGTGTTCTAACCATTTGTGTGTCGCATACCCTAACAGAGTCCACAGGTACAGACCCGTCACACAAGTAACTGCCAGACAGCAGATGCTGACTGCTGAGATCAGACCTGGGATGAGGTACAGTGGGTGATGCTTCCCGTTCTCGATGCCCTGGTGCTCACCTGATAAGCAGAAGCTTGCGGCAGGTATCCAGAGAATCGTTATACCCATCAGGAATGATCTCCTCCTCTGGGGCTTCTTTATCAAACCAGTTTTTCCACCCCTTCTCATTCCGAGATATCTAAGGGTAATAAGCCAATAATCAAGTTGTGAGACTGCATGAGATCGGAATGCACCAGCTGCTCCAGAGGAGGCGGGAGAGCCAGCCACTCTTGTGGGCTCTTAGCTTACAGAGCAAAACAACCCGCTACTGTCTCCAAAAACCTGAACAACATAGATACAGTGTAACTGTTTTTGCAGTTTTGTTAGGATAATATTTCAGTGACACAAAATGGCTGGTGTGTGTGTGTGTGTGTGTGTGTGTGTGTGTGTGTGTGTGACAACAAATCAAAGCTTCTCCATCGTGACGTTTTATTTACACTTGGGGGCTGGACATTATTATGAAGTGCAGGGTTGTCCTGGGCATGGTTAGTGTAACCATACTGGCAGATAGACACCCGTGCCTCTCCCTGTAGTTAACACTCAAAGCATAGATCTGTAGAGATTGGAATTTCACTCAGGAATCTCATGCTAAGAAAAGGAAGGGCAGAGGCCCTGGGAGCAGCCAGAGGAATGTTCCTTGTGGAGGATGATTTACAACTTGCAGCAGACACTGGGGTTGATGCTGGAGTCAGTGGTGGGCAGGATGATAGCCATGGGGTGAACTGCTTACCTATGCTTGCCTCTTGACGGCTATTTAGACCCAGGCTCCCTATCAGGCCCTAAAAGCAGGCTGGGGGCAGGGAGTCACTAGATCTCCCTGTCTTGCTTCCCGATGTGGCTACATTGAATCTCATTTTTCTGCCTGTCACTTTTAATCTGTCTCTTTAATTGGTTTATTGGAACAGGGCCGCTGGGCTAGTGAGCGCCACCAGAGCCCAGGTTCTAATCCTACTCACTTCAGTAACAGTGAGCCTGTTCCGCAGCATCTCCGACCTCTACCCACTAGATGCCAGTAGCATCCCTGACTTGGAGTCGGGATGATCAAAAATGTCTCCAGACACTTCCACACACCCTGCTGGGGGTGGCACAAAATTACTCTCCGCTGAGAACCACGGACGTGGACCAATTTCCCCGAACGCTGATCTCTATTTAAAAATAGCAAGAGAAGCCAAAATCCACGCTTTTATTTTCCTAGCGAGACCTTAAAGCTGAGAGCAGAAGAAGTCTCTCCAAGTGGGTCTCAAGTAGTGGCTCTTCTGAACGCACGCAGAGGACCTGGGGGTTCGGAAGCATTAAAAGATGCTCCTGCTGCCCAAGTGCCATTGAGTCTAATTATAAACTCTGCACTGCTGAGCCTGTCCCATAATCCTCAGCAACTGCCAGGCTGGGGTTCTCAGAGAATGGCTTGTCAGCACTTTTGAGAAACCTACGGTTAGCATTAAAAACAGACAGCAGAGTTCACATCTCCGATCCTATGTGCCAGACCTACAGCCTGAACTGTCTCTTAGATATCTTCCCTTCTCCCTCTTCCCCTCCTCCCTCCCTTTCTCTTTTCGTGTGTGCAAGGACGGGCGGGCATGTGCGTGTGTTTTTGTGGGATACATGTAGACTTGTTTGTACTCTGAGCTATGTAGCAGTCACAAACTGTGATTGGATGCCTTCCTCTGTCACTATCTTATTTTTTGAGGCAGGGTCCCTCGCTGACCCAGCACTCCTCACTTCAGGCAGACTGGCTGGCCTGCAAGCCTCAGAGACCCAGCTGCCTCTGTTTCCTAGGCACTGGATCACAGACATGCACGGACTCTCCAACGGAGGTACCAAGGATCTGATCAAAGCTCCTCGTGCTTACATGGTAAGCATGTCACTGACTGTGCCATCTGCCTGGCCCTTAGTTTGTTTTTCTTTGGGGCATAGAGAGGTAGGAAACCACCCAAAGTTGTGCACACTGACAGCAATTTGAGGCAGAGGGTATGGACAGGGAGCAAGTTACTAACCAAACAGTAACTCTGAGTTCAATAGTGTCAACCTTGTCCCTGGGGCAGTATGGGATAAGGGAGGGGTTCTGCGATGCATCCAAATTGCCCCCCACCCCAAGACTACAGTGGTTCAATGACTCTTCTTCCTGATTCACTGGGGTAGAGCAGACCCAGAGGTCCTGTGTGTGGCTAGTATCTTTAGCCAGCTTCTTCTAGATTTGTCTTCTGAGGCTAGAATTGCAAGCCCAGCTGACGTCTACTTGGGTTTCTGAACTCTGGATTTCTTGCTTACATGACAAGTGCTTTAGCTGCTGGGCCTGCTCTCCAAGTTATTTTATGTTTGCACCACTAAGCTATTTGGTATTTTTTTAAAAAGTACACTCTCCTCTTGATTGGATTCAAACTCATGCTCTTAGATTAAGCAGTGACGTAATCAAAGGCAGAAGTGAAGCATAAATACATTGCTGTGATGGAAGGGCCCACTCACCCAGTCCTTGTACTTCTAGACGTGACTCAAGCAGGAATATAAGATGGACCCTTGGGGCTGGCCGGGGCTGGGCTGGGGGCTGGGCTGCAGGGCGTGTCTGAGCTGGTAAAGCACCCACCATGCTATTCATGAGGAACCCAATTGATCCCCAGCACCAATGTTAAAAGCCAGCAGGGGTGGAGTGTGTTTTTATTCCAACACTGGGGAAGTAGACACAGGAAGATGCCTGGGACTCACTGAGCAGTCAACCCATCCTACTAGATAGATGGAGCCAGAGGAATGGCACCCAAGGTTGACTGACCTCTGGCTTCTACATGCATGTGTGGGCACATGCATGCACATCCGCGTGCGCACACAGACCCTTGCCACAGCACAGGAGGAAATCTTGTTCCTGATGCCTGTGAAATGCTCCCTTGGAAGTCTGTCCATCCACTCCCACCTCCCGGCCACACTCTTGCTTTAAATCTCTGCCGTTGCTTTTAAGACAAGACCTCATCGAGTTCCTGATTCCCCTGCCTCAGTTTCCCTGGAACTGGGATTGAAGACACATACAATCACACCCATCCAAATCTGTACAGTCATTTGTTTGTGACTCCTTTGGGAGTAGAAATTGCTACTAGGAGGCTCCAGTGAAAAAACCTGGGGGTGTTTTGATCTGCCGACCTGTGCGTTTATTAACCCTTTCCTCCTTTACCTGGTTCATAATTTCTGCAAACTGGGGGAGCTTACTGAGCTCCACCAGGTTCAGCCATGTCATGTCCAGGATCCAGCGGAAGGGCTTGGGGGGACACGCCTTCAGGTCCAGGGCTGCTCCACCTGGGAGACATGCAAGACACACATCACGTCAGACACATCAATCACACCAGATACCTCAATCACACCAGACACATCAATCATACCAGACACGTCAATCACACCAGACACGTCAATCACACCAGAAACATCAATCATACCAGACACGTCAATCACACCAGACACATCAATCACACTAGACACATGGAAGGAGGGAAGAAAAGGGGAGTGGAAGGGAGAGAAGCATCCTATGTTTCTTTTTACTGGTGATATGTTCATTCGTCCATCCATCTGTCCATCCACTCAATACTTATGGAGTGTCTTCCACACACCCGAAGGATCCAGGCACTGGGGAGAAGGAGGGATCAAGGCCACCTTACACATCAGGAAGACTAAACAGAATATGAAGAGGATTCAACCATGCTGTCAGGGGGCATATGCAAGATGGGCATTTTAAAGCAAAATATAGATTTTATTTACATATTTACAGTTTTGAAAGGTCAGTAATCACATTGTGTCATAACTGCAGGTCCACTATTATTTAATTCAGATGTATGCAAAACAGTAATTCTTACACTACCTCTATTTTAGTGTGTGTGTGTGTGTGTGTGTGTGTGTGTGTATGAATATGCTGCACATGTGTGTAACTTCTCACAAAGGCTAGGGAACATCAGATCCCCTGAAGCTGGAGTTACGGGCAGTCCTGAGCCACCCAATGAGGCTGCTTAGAACTGAACTCTGTTTCTCTGCAAGAGCAGAAAGTCCTCTTAACCACCGAGCCATCCCTAACCTCATGGTCCTAAGAACCCCACTCAAATGCTTCCCTTTCACATAGAAAAATAATGCAGACCAACAAAAAGATATAGGGGGTTTCAGCTCTTTGCTCCCCCATTTAGCAATTTCCTGCGAAACGGTATTTATCTAAGTGCTGCATTAAAAAAAACACAAAAGGCAGGCAGTGGTGGCGCATGTCTTTAACCCCAGCATTTGGGAGGCAGAAGCAGGCAGATTTCTGAGTTTGAGGCCAGCCTGGTCTACAGAGTGAGTTCCAGGACAGCCAGGGCTACACAGAGAAACCCTGTCTCAAAAAAAAAAAACCAAAAACAAAAACAAAAAAACCCCACCACCACCAACAAAAACACAACAACAACCTTACATTAGACCCCTTTGCACCACTAAACAGACTTAGGGAGTCTGTGGCTCTGGAGAGCTCTGACACCCTCAAAATATCACATAAATCTCCCTTTACTTCTTGCCCCTGAAACTGTACGGAAGAGGAAGCCTTGTTCTTTTAGAACTTCTACAGATGAAAGAGTTAATCCTGGCAGAGCAGCGGATGTTCCCTACCACCTCCCCACCCCTTTTTGTCTTAAATTGTCTCTATGGCTCCTCAGCTTTAGAGACGTCAGAGGAAGATAGCTTAACCACCTTGGTGCCCCAGAAGACAGGAATTCCTGAAGCAATGAGGAACAATTACAGGAGGAATCCTCCCCAAACACGTTGGCTGTTCAATGCTACAGTCCCTCAGACCCGGGACTCAGTCTCCTGTTTTCTTGTCTGTCGGGTGAAAGTAACAGAGTAACAGACTCCACCAGGTGGTCCCTAGGAGATCTGTAAGAGCTAAACCATCATTAGTGGTTACTGTGACAATTTGTATCCTCCTAAGACTCGGGGTCTTTCAAGCAGCACCCCGGGGGGCCTATAGAGAAGCAAAGATAATATCTTTCTAGAATAAACCGGCAAGGAAACAGGACCATCAGTTGTTCCATGATGCAGGTTTACCCGTGGTAACCATTTCATTTTTCAGAGTGCTCTGACATCCCTCAGCTGGAGAAGAAAGTCAAAAGCACTTTACAAATAAATGCTGCAGACAAGAAGTAATTGATAAGTAGGGACCGCCTCTCCTGGGAAATCAAACACTGCTGTGACCATAGACACCAGCTCTTCTCCCTTGAGTATTAAATGCACAAAGATTAAAAAAAAAAAAAAAAAAGTCCGTGACATAAAAGAGTCTATTTGTTAGCTCTATAAAAAAGCATTAGAAAAAAATAAGCCCTGCTATCCTTTAAAAAATAATTCCATCAAAACGTAAGCCTGTTCGAAACTAAAACAGACTATATAATAAAGCAGCTTTGTTCGGAAAATATCCTCCTTTTCTGCTGAACCGATTGTAGCTCTGTCAATCAACCTGTCGTGCAATTTCAAATTAATCTTCCTAAAGCACTGTTTTGCTCATCCTATATCCCTGCCCATAAAACTCTCCACGGCTCCCTGCTGCCAACTGAATTGAATCCAAAGTCCCCTTGCTGCCCGTACTGGCCCTGTGCAATCTGGCTCCCCAGTTTGATGAAATGAGGTCACAAATCTGCTCCCACCACAGCCCAGGTGAGTGTCCATCTTTATCCTGCTGTCCCTTCCTAGAAAACCCTGCCCTGTGTGTCTCCATGTGTCTCACTCACAAAACTTCCTTCAAAGAAGTCTGTTTCCTTTTGGCAAATAGCTCTGGGCTGATTGAATGTCATTACTGGGGAGAGAAGAGAAGCCATGAGGTTTTGTCTGAACGGGAGGGTGTCTCAGATCTGCATGTGTCCCCGTCACGGGCTGTGTGTTCCTGGACCCTCGTCGTTTCAACGAGCCCTGTATGACTAGCAGGACCCTAGGCTATGGTCCACATTCCGATCACCCAGCCCAGATGCTTAATTTTCAGCACCGAGTTCCCTTGCTCTGAAGCACCTTGTTGGAACCCAGGTCTCTGCTGTGTGCCAGCCTGCCCTCATTTCCATGATTACCACACCCCTTATCCCACCTTGGGACCATTCATCAAGCTGCCCCACTCCAAGAGTGAGCAATGCAGCCTCTGTGGAGGGTGTGGCAGCTCCTATCTGAATTTTGGTGGAATTGGATTTGGTTAAAAAATTAGTTTGGGGGTGTGTATCAAATTCTGAGCCTGCCTCGGCTGTAACTGTGAGATTCTGAATAGAAAAGAGCCAGGCAGTGGTGGCGCACACCTTTAATCTCAGCACTCGGGAGGCAGAGGCAGGTGGATTTCTGAGTTCAAGGCCAGCCTGGTCTACAGGGTGAGTTCCAGGACAGCCAGGGCTACAGAGAAACCCTGTCTTGAAAAACCAAAGGAGAGAGAGAGAGAGAGAAGGAGGAGGAGGAGGAGGAGGAGGAGGAGGAGGAGGAGGAGGAGGAGAAGGGACGGGGAATAAAGCTCATCACCACCTTGTCCTTAAGCTGACAACAGTTCCCCTAAGCATGGGTAACAATGAAAAAAAAATCAAATACGGCGATACAACAAATAACATAACCAAATTTTTGGTAAGCAGAACTATATTAACAGAAATTGAAAGAGAGGTCAGAGGAGGGATAGAGAGATTCAGGGAGTGATGCTGCTTTCATTGGGGTACCACGCGGTGTCTCTCCTGTATCCCTGACACTGGCATCAGAGTACATCAAAGACCCCATCTGCGCCAATGTCTTCCGCCCAGCCACGATCCAAGCATCTTACCTCTAATCAGAGCCTGAAACTCTTTGTGCTTCACCGTCCCTCTCTGGAGATCGATCTTCAGTGTCATGAGGAGGACAAAGAGGAATTTGTGGTTTTCGTATAGGCCTCTCACAGCGTAGGTAAAAACCTCGTAGGTCAGGTACTCGATGATGTTTGTAATTCTTTTTTGAGGTAGGGGAGACTTTTCAGATCTGCAATCCAGTTTTAACATCAAAGAGTTTTTTTTTAAAAAAAAAAAATTCGTAAAGACTAGAAATAACAAGACTCTGTGTGTGTGTGTCTCTCTGTGTGTGTGTTGGCGAGAATCGTTAACTGTATGTGCTGCATGCAGTTGCCCCTAGAGGCCAGAAGAGGGCGCCATTGTTGTGAGCCAAGCTACATGAGTGCTGGGACTCAAACTCCAGTCCTGGTAAGAACAGTTTGTGCTCTTAACCACGGAGCCCACCTCTCTAGCTCCCACCTTAGTTTTTGAGTCAGGGTCTCTCACTGGACTTGGAGCTCACCAATTGGCTACACTGGCTCACCAATAGGGAGCACCACTAATGCATCTGTTTCTATTTCCAAGCAATGGGTCTACAGATGTATGTTGCCACGCCCAGGCCTTTGGTGTGGGTGCCAAGACTCTGAACGCAAGTCTCCGTGCTTCCACGGCAGAGACCATATAAAAATGTTATCATTTTGGAACCGACTGAGGGGTAGGTGGGGAGGACTTGCCTGGCCATGGACTGGTCAAATAACTTCAAGAACTGGGCCAGTGAGGTTTGGTACATGATGTTGACCATGCTCATCTCTGTGATGAGGAAGTAAAGGATGCTGCCTCGCGTGGCTGCCGGCCGGAACTCTTCCTGAGCTGTATTGATCTTGATCTCCGTTTCCGCAGCCACGTGGAGCTTTTCACTCACTTCCGCCGCTGTCTGTTTGGTGATGTGCAGGACGCCGATGAGAGACTCGTCGTCCACCAGGGAACCTGAAAGCCAAAGACAGCAAAATAGCAGGTGCAAAGAAGAAATGCTGAAGAGTGAGGGGCATCGTTTCAGACATAACACCACTGGCTTCTAACCTGACTCTCCCAGAGACCACGGGCAAGAAGAACTTAACACTTAACATACCAACGGGTTCCTGGTCTAATACGAACTACCACCAGTGTCTGGATCTTTCTAAACATTCCTCCTGAGGGTTCTTCATCCCCAACTCTACCTGAAAACCCACAGAAAAGACAGTTTTTGTTTTCATTCATGTGCAGGTACATGACAACCTCAGGTGTAGTCCCTCAGAGCCTGCCCCCCGCCCCTTATTTTTTGAGACTGGGTCTTCACTTGGCCTGAGACTTGCCAGGTAGGCTAGGCTGGCTGGCCAGTGAGCCTCAGAGACCTGCTAGTCTTGACCTCCCAATTCTGAAGTTACAAGCATATGCCTCCAAGCCTGGCTTTTAAATATGGATTCTGGTAGACCCAACTCAGATCCATCCTCTGGCTTGGCAAGGCAAGCTCAATGCCGACTGAGCCATCTCCCCTGCCCAATGGGTTCAAATGTTTTAAGACAATGACCACATCTCCAGCGGTACCAACATCACTTGTGAGAGAGGCTCTCATCCTCATTATCACCTAGGCAACCCCCCCCTAAGGTCTGCAGGCCATGCATCCTGTGTCTCTGGCTATAGAAGAACGCAAGTGCTGTACCTAGGCTGAGGAACTAGCAGGGAGTGGGACAATTCGCTCCCTACTTTTTAAGTAAAAGTCTTTGTTGGAGATAACCAAGGTCACGTCTCTAACACAGATCAACCGCGATATATTGGAAGTGTCTTGCCAAGAAAAGGCTAACTTTCCGTTTTGTTCACTACTGTTTTTTAGTAGAACTAACATGTTTATCACAACTGATTCCATTTTAAGACGCAGAAACACATCCTCGGCGTGCTGAGTTCATGGGCCCTGTGTCTCCAGCAGGAGCACTTCCAGACATGTGAGCCCTGGAAGGCTGGTAGGTGTGTAGACATGCTGAGCGGTTTTGGCTAACACACCACATCTAGTGTGAGAGTTCAACTGTCTTTAGCCTAACAGCAGGGAGGCCTTGATCCAGAACAGTCTTAGCTAGGCAAGGGAACCAACTCTCCCCCCCACACCACCCCCTGCTCAACTTGTTAACATTCAGAGTGAGCAGAAGTCACTGCATCTAAAGACACACAACTTCATCAGCAAAAGCAAAGAAGGCATGCTTTTTGCCAAGTTTACTGTAAGTATGTATGTATGTATGTGTATGTATGTATGTGTATGTTTGTATATGTGTGTATATGTATGTATGTGTATATTATGTATGTGTGTATGTGTGTATGTATGTATGTGTATATGTATGTGTGTGTATATGTATGTATGTGTGTATGTGTATATGTATGTATGTGTGTATGTATGTGTGTGTGTATGTATGTGTGTATGTATGTGTGTATGTATGTGTATGTATGTATGTGTGTATGTGTGTATGTATGTATGTATGTATGTATATATGTATGTGTGTATGTGTGTGTGTGTGTATGTGTATAACATGATTTGGGCCATGCTATCTCATAGCTACAATCATGGCTCTATTTTGAAGTTTTATTTTGAGACAAGATCTCACTAATATAACCCAGGCTGCTCTCACATTCTCCATCCCTGTGCCCCAGCTCCCCACCCCCCAAGTAGCCAAGGTTACAGGTATGTGCTCCTACACCTGGCCCTGTGTGCATTCTAACGGCATTGTCATTATGGGATAACGGGGTTTTGTTTTCTTCTGATCCAGGGATTTAAAGTAACAACAGAATGGATTCATAAACAAACTAGGAGCACGCGGTGGGATCTAATTAGGCTGCTGTGATTTGCCTATAAAAATGCAGACATGTTTGTTGATTTTCTTTCCGTGAATATTTTGGGGGTTGTTTGTCTGTCTGCCTGTTTGGAGCCAAGGTATGTCTATGTAGCCCAGAATGACCTGGTGCTTTCTATGTAGCCCTGACTACCCTCAGGGTCCTCCTGCCTCAACCTCCCAAATTATTACAGATCTGCACAGCAAATATGTTTTCTTCAGGGTGTTACAGGGAGGATACCTCGTCAAACTGGAGTGTGGCCTAAGTCTGTCTGTTCATAGGAGACGCTAACCTTGACTTCTAAGTGGGAATCATTTAAGATGAGCCAGGTTAGATAGCCCCATTTTCCTGACACACATGGCACGCAATGTGCGTGACCCATCATGAGAGCTTCATTTCAGTGCTAAATGAAAGGGCTGATTGGTCGGAAAAAAATAAAATAAGAATAAAAATGATGAGACGCATGGGCAAGCAAATGAGGCCATCAGGAGCTGCGGGGCACCGCTCAGGAGCCCTTGCTTTTCCTCAGGAGAGAACGATTCTATCAACAAGATGGTACTAGTCTCATCCGCTGGCTCCAGTTGCTAATTCAGACATCTGATGCTCTGTGATGTTTCTTTAATGTCTACATGGAAGCTACCCTGCTTGCTTTTGCATTGGTAAGTTGACTCTCCCTCACATCTGTGGCCACGGTGGCACCACCTAAAGGCTCTTAAGCAAATGAGCTCCTTCTGTGGGAGCTGCGGCTTGGTTGCCTCTTAAAGACGCAGTACCTTTTGTGGCGCTCAGCTTATACAGCAGGTTGTCCTCCAGCTCCTTCATCTTGCGCTTATTGAAAGTCACGTCCTCCAGAAGCTTAACCCTCTCCGACTCCAACTCCTGTTATCAAGACACAAACCAAAGAGTCTGGGAATCCGAGTCACCGACACTTTCAGGAAATGGGGCTCAAGGGTGTTTCATGGGCAACTTCAGAGGGCTAAACGGAATCGCTTTTGGAATGGCGGAAGAAACTACGATCATCAGTCAAAACTGTTTATACTTATGTTTCTCTGGATGATCAATAAAGTGATGCCCACCAGCACTAACGTTTCATGGCTCTGGGGCTGAGAGATGGCCCAGTCAGCAGAGTGCCCGATGCACAATCATGAGAACCCAAGTTCGGATTCCCAGAGACGCTTTACTCCTAAACGCTTTGGTGAGTCTCCTGAGAACCAGGATGCTGCCCTGCAGAGTCACGGTCCACTCTTCAGGCCCAGGATGTTTAGCCATGACAGAACATTCTTGCAGGATCTAAATGAAAATCATCCTAATAATAAATATTCACCCCTCCTTCCTTATTTACTTTCAACATATGTGGAGGGGTTGGACGTGTAAGCATATACGTGGTTATGAGTGAGTTGGGGCTCACACATCTGTGGGTGTGTGTGCAAGGATTAGAATCATCCTCAATGGATCTTCCACTTTAATCCCTGAAGCAAAGTGTCTCATTAAACCCAGAGAACACCGATAGAGCTAGCTTTGCTACCCATCAGGTGGGCAGCAGTACCAGTCCTGCATCACTGGGCATCTGGGCGCTCCAAGTGCTTTAACCTGTGAGCCACACCCCTGACCCCACATCCTAGAAATCTGACATTGGTAGGATCCAAATGAGGATAATTTTAACAATTTTCGTGTGTGTGTGTGTGTGTGTGTGTGTGTGTGTGTCTCGTTGTTAGTTTGTTCATGACACAGGGTCTCATGTAGCCCAGGCTAGCCTCAAACTCATGATGAAGCTGAGGATGGCCTTGAACTTCTGATCCTCCTGCTCCCACCTCCCTAGTGCTAGGATTATAGGCTTGTGCTCACACACACCATTGATACAGTGGACTTGAGGGGTTTGGGCATGCTGGGCAAGGGCTCTACCGACTGAGCCAAATCCCTGTCCCTCTCTGACACTCTTTATTGGAGTTTTTCTCATCTATATGCAGAATCACATTTTGCATTTAGGATTATATTTCAAGGTGAATCAAGGCCGCTAACTTGAGATTGTCCGTGGTTAAAAGCTGCTTTGGAAACCCCACTAATTTGAGAAGTCTTCGGAAAGCAAAGAGGTGATCAAAAGCTGCAGCCCAGCACTAACTACTGAGTCAAATGTCCACCATGTCTGGAAGCAGTCTGCCTGATTCATCCAGAACTTGGTGTCTAACAGGCAAGAGCTTGCCCTGTGTACTTTTAATTCTTAAGAGCACGAACTTTGAGCCTCTTCAGGACGGGGCTCACCCAACAACACGTTGACTTTCCTTTCCATCCCTGTTGTTACATCCGGGGAAGATGAACCCCCTGTGTAGCATCCCAGTGTAACACAGAGATAGTTACTGGCAGAGATAGACTGTCCTCAAACCTGGACTAGTGCCTCTGCCCTCCTGCGGGCAGAGCTGTGGGGTTTGCCAGGGGGATAAGGAGTGTGGCTGCTCTTCCAGGAGACTATTTAAAGAATGGTTTCCATTAAAATGATCATCCCGAGGAAGGAGAGATAGATGAGGTGATGAAGTGCTCACTGTGCAGGCACGAGGGCTTAGGTCCTGATTTCCCAGCAGCTATGTAAAAGGTTGGGCTAGAGAATGGGAGACAGGCGGGATCCAGGGGCTTGCTAGCCAGTCAGCCTAGCCTAACTGGTGAGCTCCAGATTCAGTGACAGACTGCTCTTCCAGGGGTCCTGAGTTCAAGTCCCAGCAACTACATGGTGGCTCACAACTATCTGCAATGGGATCTGATGCCCTCTTCTGGTGCGTCTGAAGACAGCGACAGCGTACTCATATACAGAAAATAAATAAATAAAAGTAATTATTTTAAAAAATAATGTAGAAGATAACCAAGGAAGGCATGTGATCTAGGTCTCTGGACCTCACACGCACATATATGTACATACACGCTCACACAGGCACGTGTGCAGGAAAACCCAAACCGAGAAATCACACTCAAGAGTCCTTCTTTAACACGGTATGGAAAATCATGCGCCATGGTACGGTGGTCCTTCGTTAAGTCTTACAGAAGGACCTGGGGAGCTTCCAGGAGACCTGGCAAACTGGAAAATACGTGTTGTGACAGAGTGAGACCCCATCTCTCTGGCCTCTGGAGGTTCTGTAGCCGTCAGGAGGGGACAGCGTGCCTGTGAAGTCTGTCTTTACTGCTCTCCGGCAAGCCTGGCACGCCCGTGCCAGCAGGCGCTTTGAGGGGGAACGGAATTTAAAAACAGGGATGTAGGGGCACCAGACAGACCTTTGGGTAACACAGCCACAGGGGAGAGCTACAACCGTGAGAAACCATTCAAAATAGGACAACAGTACCTGTTCGACCGCAGGGGGCTTGTTTTCAATGTCCTTGCTCATGAAGGAGAGTTGGTGTCCCGTCCCTTTGCCTTCTGGGATATCTCTTCTCACTCGGAGACCATCTACCCCTCTTTTTCTTACTCCTCCCCCCAACACTGCACGCCTCTCCACTCTCATTCCCCCTCACCTTGCCTTTCCCTTGGATACTAAAGTGAATTATATCAGGGCAAGTGGAATCTCGGCCGTGCTTTATGCAAATACAGTTAATATATGCAAATATATGTTCTGCATAAAATTGAGTTTTCCAAAGTTACTCTGGTAATCTAGCTCTTCAAATATCGCAGGCCTGAGGTGTTCTGGGCTTCACCAATGTCCTTCATTTTACCCAACTGGTTTGTCTCCTCCAATGTTAATTTTTTTTTGCTTGAAGTATTGTTTTCTATATCATTACATAATTACTCTGCAGTATCTAAAATCCCAACAGTCGGTAATGGCCACGCAGGGGGATTTCCTTTTTCTCTAGGATCGTTGTTTTTTATTAAATTTTTCAGGTGTCTCCAGACGATCCACAGCACTATGGATTGAATCAATAACACCCAAAGATATAAGGGCAGAAGCATGAAGTGTGTGTGCTTAAGTGTGTGTGTGCACGCGAGTGTGTGTGCGCGCATGCGCGCATGCGCGCATGCAAATGTGTGTGTGTGAGAATGTGTTTGTGTGCGAGTGTGTGTGTGTGTGTGTGTGCGCGCGCACGCGCGCGCGTGTGTGTGCGTGCATATTGTCTGGGGATGGAGGATAACTAAATCATATAATTTCCTAACAGAAATTATCACTGAGAAAGAAATACCTCCTTATGCTAACAGGAAGAAGTATGATTCCACAAATTTGCTATTACAACATCCTAATCTTTTTTTTTTTTTTACATCCATTCATATTTGTTTGTTTATTGGAGGGGCTGTGCAATAACCTAAGAGTTCTTCCCCCTTCCAATATGGGGGTCACAGGGACCTGATTCAGGTCTCCAGGCTTGGTTGCAAGCACCTTGACCTGCTGAGCCATCTCACTGGCTCTCCTAATCCATTTTGATTTAGCTCACTACTTGTGACTTAGAGCTTTTACCTTGAGAGCCCTTACCTGTTTCTCCGTGAGAATGACCCTCCTGAGTAACTGGTTCTCGAGTCCCTTCATGGTGACGGTGAAATCGATGACGGACGTCTTGGCGTTGATCTCAGGGGTGAAGGCAGGGTTTGGTAGCTTTGTGGTGATGTAAAGTTTAAATGTGTCCATGATGTCACATTCCTTATCACCCACTTTCACCTACACAAGGTCAGATGAACAGTTAGGAACAGCTCAACATCGCCCAGACAAGACTTGCACTGCGACGGCCCCAATTCACATATGGACACAAATGGGAAAAATTCTAGAAAAGAAAACTACATGGGGATCATGGCTGCTGAGAGAGGGAGAATATGTGTTCTCCAGAGAGAAAGCTCCTGATAGGCTATCCAATCCCAAGAGGGTCAGCTTCTAAGCACATATACACATAAGAAACACTAAATGGTCTTGGTGGGTTTTGTGTGTGTGTGTGTCTGTGTGCGCGCACGCGGGCGCACACACGTGCATGTACATGTAGCAAGAATAACTTGAGTCATGGGTTTTAAGAGCGTGGGGGCAGACACAGGGAGTTGGAACATGGAGAGGGAGCACAAAGGATGTAAATAGGTAATAAATTCCAAAATAAAATTTTAACCTAAATTTTTGCATTGTATAACCTAAAAGAAAAAGGAAAAAACAAACAAACAAACAGCCTAAAAGATGCGGAGGGCATTGGGGAATTCGAAACAGGAGTGGGTGTCCCAGGAGTCAAGGCTAGGACATCCAGATGAATTGGGAAGGAAGAGTTGGGAAATTGTCATTACAGATCTTAAATAACAAAGCCTGTCCTGTTTTGAGTGATTCGGATTTATTGGTGCCTCTGCCTGAAGAGGTTCTTAGCGGCCATCCGAGGCAAATCAAATAAAAGACGGATCCCAAACCAACAGGGAATAGAAGAAAACCTGGACGCATCTAAGGCCTGACTTTGAAATTTCAGCATTTACAACTCCCAACAATCCTCTTCTTCTCCCCCCAGACGAAGAAATTATAACAAAATGAAGAACTGTGCTGTGTTTCTAGAATGATCCTTCTTTTCTGCGTTCCACGGTCACATCTCCAACATGTCTGACAACAAAGTTACCAGAAACATAACATTGACCTTAAAACACTACTATTGGTAGGATATTGAAAAGCAGAAAACAAAAAAAAAAAAAAACCCAAAACACTTGAGTTTCTACTTTCTAAAAATCAGGTGGAATCCATAGCATCTTTAAGTGACATGTATTGCTAATGGATCAAGACGGGATAGGAGTCTTTCTATAACTGAGATCAAGAATCCAAAGTCGCTGGGCAGTGGTGGCGCACGCCTTTAATCCTAGCACTCGGGAGGCAGAGGCAGGTGGATTTCTGAGTTCGAGGCTAGCCTGGTCTACAGAGTGAGTTCCAGGACAGCCAGGGCTACACAGAGAAACCCTGTCTCGAAAAACCAAAAAGAAAAAAAAAGAAAAAGAAAAAAGAATCCAAAGTCATCTAGATCAAGAATCCAGGGCCGTTTGAATGGCTTCAGTAATGGAGGCTCTATAACTTCCCTTGGTAGGTTAAACGTGGTAAACAAAGCAAGCCAGGCCTGGGAGGACAGGCCCTATACATGATTTTACACTCAGATATGGAATCTAAAAGTGTGGAGCGTCTAGAAGCCAAGAATCCAACACAGGTGCTGGTCGGGGTAAGGGATGGGAGAGAGAAGATGGTTTTATTTATTTATTTATTTATTTATTTATTTATCTATTTGATTAGGGTCAACAGTATACACTATACATGAATACCAAAACACCACATGGTATCCTGTGAGTATACATAGTCTACTTGTCAACTGATTTTTTTTGTTTTAATTTTGTGTGTATGAGTGTTTTGCCTGCACATGTATGTTTGCCACATGTGTGTCTGGTTGCCATAGAGATCAGAAGAGGAGATTAGATCCCCTGGTACTGGAGTTACAGACGGTTGTGAGCTGCCTTGTGGATCCTGGGGACTGAACCAGGTCTCCTGGAAGAGCAGCAGAGGCTCTTAACTGCTGAGCCATCTTTCCAGCTCCTGTCAACTAAATACTTTTAATGGTGATCCAAAATTGTGGGTGAATCCACAGTTGCCAAAGAAATCACCAAGACTGTATGCTTAGCTTCCTTTTCTGGCAAAGAAAATTTCAATTTTGTAATCTCATGGGGAAACAAAAAAGAATTCTTGAGGATGTTGAATTCATTTTATTCATTTTTCCCCCATTAAATTAAATTCTCTCTTCTAGGTTTAACTAGGCTCTTGATGTTCCATATATACTTACTGAAAGACTAAAACCATGGTAAATAAAAGAATTTTTGCTGTGGGGTTGGGGAGATGCTTCAGCCGTTAAACTGCTTGTCACAAAAGCTTGATGAGTGAAGTTTGGGTCCCCAGATCTCATGAAAGACTCTGGGTGGGCCTGGCAATTGTAATGACAAATTCTTAAAGCAAGGCCAGGAGATCCCCAGAGCAAGATGGAGAGGAGGCTAGTCATTGGGTGGATTCTGAGAGATCTGCCTCAGGGACTTAGGTAGGAGACTGATGGAGAGTGAGTCCAGACACCAACCTCAGGTACACACACACACACACACACACACATGCACATACACAAAACACAAACATAAACATACACAAACACATACCACACACACACACACACACACAGACACACATATACAAACACATACACACACATACACACATACACACATACACAAACATACACAAACACACACACATAATTCACACAAACATAAACAAACACATACACACAAACACACACATACACAAACACATACTACACACACACACAGACAACTTCAGGTCTATACACATGCATATATACACGCATATACACATACACAAAACACATATAAACATATAAAAACACATATACACATATAAAAACATGCATGCATACTCACACAAACACATACACACACATAAACATATACACATACAAAAAACACATATACCCGTGCACACATATACACAAACACACACACACAGGGTTTTCTTAAAAAGTCACATGGTAAAGAAAACATTCTAAGTAAATCTGTGTTTAAGGAGAAAACCCTCATTCTTCCCATATTCCCTGATTGTAAGGAAATTAACAAACTGGAAGTGAAGTGATCGAAGCTAAAACACTGCCATTTATCAAGAAATAAAACCAATGAACCTTCAAAGTAGAGAATGAGACTAATTAAAAAAGGAGACACTTATATTGAAAACAATTTGCGTTATCGTCAACAATTGGGAGCAGAATTCCACAGCTTCTAGAAAGTCAATGAATTAAGATTGAAAGTTAGTAAAGACAGAAATAGACAAATCAATGTCTCCAGGCTTTATTAAAATGCCATTTTCTTCAGTGAGGAGATCCAGGTTTTCCTGAATGTGTATTTGGCTCGCAAAGCCACTTTTATAACATACAGCTAAAAGTATGTACACACGTGCACACACATATACATACATATAATTCCTGTGTAACAGTATTAAGGTTAGAAACCTGTTTCCCATCTCATTTTGACCAACTGAACTGAATGCTCTTACAAGGATACTACTCTTCTGGGGATCGTTTTATACATTAGTAAAAAAATCAAAGAAATCAAAACTGCATGGCCCCCATGAACACGTTTCATTTGTGTGTATCCATTAAGTTTTCAAGAACTCTTTCAGCAACTTACGCACAATACATTGTATCCCACAAATCCCTGTGATTGTAATTTTCCAATTAAGAATAAATCCACTCAAAGCAAAGCAAAGTTGGAGCTGGAGGGATGGCTCAGTGGTCAAGGGCAATGCTGATCTTGCAGTGAACCCAAGTTCGGTTCCCAGCACCCACATGTTGGCTGCTCACCACCACCTTTAGCTTCAACTCCAGGGGATCGATGCCCTCTTCTGGCCTTTGAGGGTACCTGCACTCACAGGCATATAATCCCCCCTCTCCGCCCCCAAACATGCATGTAAGTAAAATGAAACGTGTTTTTTAAAAGAAAATTTAATCACTACTACTTTGGAAGAGGACGGGCATGAAACAAGCTTTTGATATGTAGAAGCAGCCACCTAGGAGAAACAGTGAGCACTGCCTGGGAATGCCAGTTTCCGGCGTACAGATCAGCACCACCCCAAAGAGACGGCTCCACCACTGTGCCAATGCCAAGCAGATGCCACCCTTGTCCTCTGTTACAAACCCCTCACCTTGAAAGCGGTGCCTGATTTGATGAAGTTCTTCTCCAGCACGTTATCCAGAGCCGGGTCCAGCTCCTCTCGAATGTCCTCGATGAGAAGGGGGCGACCCAACGAGAGGCTGTCCTCCAGGTGTGTGCGGAAATACTTGTGGTTCAGAGATGTCACCTGAAGATAAAGAACTCCTTTGTCTAAAACCGGTCCCCACAGCGCCCCAGTTGCTAAGTGGAAAGCAAGACATCTCTTGGATGGCTGACTGGGAACTGAAAGGGCAGTGTGAAAAATAAAATAAAATAAAATAAAATAAATGATCCGGAAGAAAAACAGGGGGCCCCTCTCCGATGGGACGCCAGAGCTCCCCGCAGATGGGAGTTGTCACGGAATCATCTTACTAAATCTGTCTAACGAGAATCACTCACACACAGCAAGACGCCACAATCTATTTCTGTCTTCTCTGGGCCCCTCTGAGATGAATAGGGGATAATGAATATTTATAAGAACGACAGGGCGTGGTTCAGTGGTTAGATCTTGCTGCTGCTCTTCTAGAAGACCCGAGTTCGGTTCCCAGCACACACACTGGGCAGTTTACAATTATAACTCCAGCCAGAGATCTGACGTCCTTCTGACTTCTACAGGTACTGTACTCATACGTACATATCCGCGTGCAGACACACATGGATACACATAACAAGGCTAAAACAAGTCTGCAGAAAATAATATCAGAGTCGGGTGCGGTGTCACACACATTTAATCCCAGCACTGGGAAGAGAGAGGCAGAAAATCTCTGTGAGTTCAAGGCCAGCCTGGTCTACAAAGTGAGTCCAGAATAGCCAGGGTTCTGTTACACAGAAAAACTCTGTCGCAAAAAGATTTTATATGCTGGGCAGTGGTGGCACACGCCTTTAATCCCAGCGCTTGGGTGGCAGAGGCAGGCGGATTTCTGAGTTCGAGGCCAGCCTGGTCTACAGAGTAAGTTCCAGGACAGCCAGGGATACACAGAGAAACCCTGTCTTGAAAACAACAAAACAACAAAACAAGATTTTATAAGATTTTATAAGATATATATAATTTTAATTTATTATATGTTATTTATTTAATTAATTTATAATGTATTAATTTTAAATTTTATTTAAATTTAAATTTAAAAATTTTAAAATCTATAAAATAAAAATAATATCATAAGTGATATACTGAGAAGTCAAAGGACCCTCCCAGAACTCAGGAGAAAATCTGTGTATAATTCAGTATTAAATAGCACCTTTGTCATAGGCTTCTCATAAAAGCTCTTCATGGGGTTCGAGGTGATCCGCCATCTTCTTAGTTTGCTGGCGCTTTGTCATGCATGGGTTTGGGATGTTACCAAGACTCTCCCTACCTACATTTATCAAGATGGTCATATGACCTCCTCCAGTAGTGATGGCGCACTTTGATGGATTAATTTAAATTCCATAAATATTGGAATGCCTACGCTATGTAAGAGCTGTATAGGAAATATAAACATGGAGAAAACCATAAACCTGACTAGCTGGGAGTTTATGGCTCAGAAATAAAAGAGAAAAATGTGAAAAGAACAGTAATTCAAGTCAGACTCGGAGTCCAGGACGGAACTACAAACCAAAAGCAGACAGGCCTTGGGAGGGAGGGAGGGCCGAATAAGCTGGGGACACAGAGAAGTCTTGATGAAGCAAGCATTGGAAAGAAGAGGCCTTAAAGGTAAATACTAAGACTTTCATGTGAGATGTAAGTGGATAGGCCGGAAGGGTGGAAAACATATTCTAATTTATAAAAATAATGTGACTGTGATGGTTTAAATATGCTCAGCCTAGGAGTGGCACTATTAGAAGGCGTGACCTTGTCGGAGTGGGTGTGGCCTTGTCGGAGTGGGTGTGGCCTTGTCGGAGTGGGTGTGGTCTTGTTGGAGTGGGTGTGTCGTTGTAGGCGTGGGCTTTAAGACCCTCATCCTAGCTGCCTGGAAGCCAGTCTTCCGCTAGCAGCCTTCAGATGAAGATGTAGAACTCTCAGCTCCTCCTGCACCATGCCTGCCTGGATGCTGCCATGCTCCCACCTTGATGATAATAGACTGAACCTCTGAACCTGTAAGCCAGCCCCAATTAAATGTTGTCCTTATAGAAGTTGCCTTGGTCACAGTGTCTGTTCACAGCAGTAAGACCCTAAGACAATAACCAAATTTATGAAAAGTCAGACCCCATCTCAAAATGAGAGAGAGAGAGAGAGAGAAGAGGCAAAGAGGCCAGGAAGATAGCTCAGGCCACTGTCATGCCTGGTGACCTGAGTTCTATCCCCAAAACCCCCAGAGTGGAGGGAAAGCACTGGCTTTTACACCTCCTCTGGCCTCCATGTGCACACTGTGGCACACACACACACACACATATATATATATATATATATATACACACACACATGTGTATACACACACATACATGTGTAAATAAATACAACAAGTTTCAAAAATCCATGAGGGACTCTGGGAACAGGATATCAGCGACACCGAATGGTCCATATTGCTCGTTGAAAACATCAGTGATAACATGATCCCTGAAGGAGACAGCAGTGTTTTCACCCGGGTCTCATGTAACCCCACTTTAAAATTAGCACCATAGGAGGCAGGACAGGCAATGCTGGACATGGGTGCGTCATGCGCTGCCAAGGGTCTAGGTAGGACTGGCAGAAACCAGCCTCAGGGACACTATTCCTGCTGCTTTTCCATTAGTCCAGCACAAAAGCCACATTGGTCACTGGCCACAGTAGTCCTGCCAGGGAAATGACAGGGAGAGTGAGAGTTCAAAATCATCCCTGTGTACGTGCTACACACACGTACAGTTGGAGGTCAGTGGGGCATCCGAGAGAGCCGGACCCTAAAAATAAATGAACAGACAAACACCAGGAAGAGGAAGGGAGAAAGGAAGGCATCAGAGCCTCAAATGGCTGAGGTACAAGAGGACAAATAAGCAAACACTGGCCAGAAAAGTGACATGACAGTTTACATCGGGAATGTTCCCAAAGGGCTGCTGGTTAAAGACTTCACCTTCCAGCTTGGAGCTACCGGAAGATGCAAGGAACACTAAGAGGTAGAGGCTAGAGGGTTGAACCTATATTCAGGCTATACCTTTAAAGGCAACAGAAGCACCATGGCCCTTCATTTTCGTCTACGTTCTGGCCATGGCGAATGGTATTTGCCATACACCACCATCACCATGTACTGCCTCAGCCTGAAGCAACTCAACCGACCAATAATGGACCAAAATTTGGCAAACCGCAAGTCACAATAAATCCTCTGTCTTTTTAAGCTGGTTTATCTCAAGTAGGTAGTGGGTGGGCCTGATGCTGCTTCCTCAAGGGTTGCCTCTGACTAGCAGACCATCATGTACTCAGGAGACGCCATGGGAGCCTTCTTTCCATTTTACCTGGTCAGTAAGGGGCTAGAGCCGGTGATTGGGCAGTGGAGAGAGAAAGGTGGGACTGGAGGCTCGAGAGGGGGTGGCAGGTAGACTGAGAAGAAGAGGGGATGGAGGAAGAGGAGGAAGCCATGATGGACCAGGACCACATGGCAGGGAGAAACCACAAGTAACAAAGGGTCTTACAGCTGGGGACTAAGTTGGTATAGTGTTAGATCTGCCCAATCTAGGCATGCAGCTTATAATTGTAATATCTGGATTGTTTATCTTTTATACATGCTTTTTGGGGTTGGAAATCCCAGCAACACAAGTATTTGTTACAGGAAGAGCAAGCCTAGGAGCACAGACAACTTCACGGGTGGCAGATTCTGCTGGGACTTGGCGAGCACATTCTGGTTTATATACACGCATCAAGTCAGATGTACCTGCAAGTCATTTTCTTTTTCCTTCGATTTAATCCACGTCTTTCCCTGTGTCTGGGGATCAATGAGCAGGGGGTATCTGGTGGCCTTTGTCACAATAATGCCATTCTGAATTGACAAGTCATCTCCAGGGAGTCCCTGCAGGCCCCACTCGCCAATCTGAGGAGGAAGAAATGGGAGAATGCGGGATCAAAGAACAGGAATGTGCTGCTGGTTGGTCACTGAGTGCTTAGAACGTTAAAGAGAAATCATGTAAACGCACGTTTCCATTTGGGGTAGCTAGTGGGGGCGGGGAAAACCAACCTGCAAATATGAGCCAAATGAAGGTAATGAAGTTTAGAGTTAGAAAGCAAATTTCGACATTTAGCATCTATATTTTTTATTTGTATATGTGTGTGGGGGTCGATGGTTTTGTACATGTAAAAGTACTGCTTGCAGAGCCATGAAGAGAGTTATCCCCCCCCCAACCCCCAGACCAGAGCCATGAAGAGAGAGTTATCCCCCCCCAACCCCCAGACCTGGAGGTAGAGGGGCCGATAGCTACTTGATGTGGGTACTAAGAATGGAACTTACTATTGATCTAATGGACAAGTCTGGGTTTGTCCTCTTAGGCTGAGATTGTGTGTGTGTGTGTGTGTGTCTTCAAACTGTGGGCCCAAAAAAATCCTTTTTCCTTAGATTTTCCCTTAGATTATTTCCTCACAGCAGTAAGAAAAGAAACTAATATACTACAATACCCAATATACACAACATATATAATGTTTATATATATCATATACTATAATACCTAGGTGGTGCCTGCATTTGCCTCAAACCTTTGGAAAAAAACAGAATTAGCTTTTTTTTTTTTTTCCCCCTGTTTTTTCCAGACAGGGTTTCTCTGTGTAGCCCTGGCTGTCCTGGAGCTCACTCTGTAGACCAGGCTGGCCTTGAACTCAGAAATCTGCCTGCCTCTGTCTCCCAAGTGCTGGGATTAAAGGCATGCGCCACCAGAATTAGCATTTTAAATCACAGAAAGCCGGGCAGTGGTGGCGCAGCCTTTAATTCCAGCACTCGGGAAGCAGAGACAGGCGGATTTCTGAGTTCGAGGCCAGCCTGGTCTACAGAGTGAGTTCCAGGACAGCCAGAGCTACACAGAGAAACCCTGTCTCGAAAAAAAAAAAAACCCAAAAAATAAATTATGGAAAGCCATTAAAGTTGTCTTAAGTAATGGAAATAAAGTTTTCAACTGCAGACAATTAAAACAGACATTCTTTGGCTTCTTTTCTATGGTAAGAACTAAAAGAAGGCTGAAATTCTGATACTGCCAGCAAGAGTCAAGCTTACTGTTGGAGGGTCCACCAACATCGCTATAAGATTCAGGTTTTCTGTGAAAGGGATTTTCCGCGCTTTCAGCTCCAACTCCCACTGGTCTTTAAGCAAATAGTTCCGAAATATCTGATTGAAGGGGCCGAGGTAGGAGAGAAAGCCTGTGCATAGCAGAATATCACCTACGAGTCTGTGAAAAAAAAGATGCAGATATCATCTCCTCAGAGGAAGGCAGTGGAGAAGCCACAGGGCAGGCTTGCTTTGCCACAGAGTATAATCTCTCTTTGCCCCTGAAGTGGAATGACTACAAAAGAGACCCCTAAGCGCAAAAGGGGTGGGCGGGGTCATACTCGGTTGGGTCAGAGAGATGCAAACAGGTTCCTTCCTGAAGCATGGACCACGCCTTCTTCCTATTGCACACCCTGTTCATAACCTGTCTTAGCAAACACTTTGTGTATATTTGTGTATATGGTATATGTCTGCATACTCATGTGTGTAGGAACCTGTGTGTGTGTGTGTGTGTGTGTGTGTGTGTGTGTGCGCCCATGCTCATGTATATAGGTCAGGGTCAATACCAGTGGTCATTCCTCAGGTGTCACCCCACCTTGTTTTTTTGAGACAGGGCTTCTCTGTGGCTTAGAGCTCACTAGCTGACCAGAGAGGTCCCAGGATCTATCTGACTCTTTACCTTCCTAGTTCTGGGATTCCAGATATATCCCACCACATTTGCCTTTCCATATCTTTGCAAGGCAGGGCCTTCACTGGCTGAGTCCTCTCCCCTGCCCAAAGGCACACTGTCAAAATCACTGAGGGTAAGCCCAGACAATCAGACAAGTATCAGGCAGTCCCGGTGAATGGTGAACTGGAATGTTGCCCACCCCCACCCCCCCACCCCCCACCCCCCCAACCCCCCACCCCCCCACCCCCAGCTAGAAATGTGTCCAGCAGAGTTTCCTCGAAGTCCCTTTAGGGGATTCAGAGGTGTGTGGATGGGGGTAAGATTTGTGGTATCAGTGTCACAGAGAGGTGGAATGGGAGTAGGTGGCTAAGAAGGGAGCCCAAAAACTACCTACCTATTAATCTGCGCCTTGAACTCCCTACTTTGCTGGGTCCACCGGACTTTCTCTCCACTCAGCCCGTCAATGAGCATGGAGGCTGCCTGCATCTTCTTCCTGCACATGTCGGCATCATTGAGCAGGTCCTGTGTTCAGAAATGAGAAACGTCTCAGACAGACAACATTTGAAAGCTCGCCAGCAAGGATGTGTTGCATTCGCACGTAAAACTACTCAGAAGGATTTCTCAGCGTGGACAATAAATGTGACTGGAAAATAACACAGTGACGAAATGACACACCAGTCACGTATTGATCATTCATTCATTATATGGTGACTGGTTTGTTTGTTTTTAACCTTACAAAATTTCAAAGGCATGTAAAAAGGGCTGGGGATGGAACTCAGTTGGTAGAGTGTTTGCCTAGCAAGCAGGAAGCCTTTGCTTTGATCCCCAGCACATAAACAAGGCATGGTAGTGAAGCCTGTAATCCCTGCATCCCACATGTGGAGATCCAGAAGGATCAGAGGTTCAAGGTCATCTTTGGCTAAGGCTGAGTGGAGAAAAAGTAGGGTGCATATCTGTCCCCAAGACGAATAATAAATTACATAAAAATTAAATGAGGCTAAAATTCAAGGAAATTTTAAGAGAGAGACCCCAAGATTTATATAAGTTAAAGTAGTATTTCTATTAACTCTTTTCCAAACAGAAAAATACAACAATAGTAGAAATTATGCTATTCCCTTAATTAGTTTTTAGTCGGTATACAAAATAATGGGTTTCATTATGACATTTCGTATATACGAATAATTGTGCTTTGCTCATATCCATGTTCCTGTTGGCATGCCTCCCATTTTAATGGTTCCGTTTTTCCCTTAACCCTATGTTTTCCTTCTGCTTTTATGTCATTTATAAATAGAAGATGATAGATTGATAGATCGATAGATAGATACATGCATACATATAAATAAATGTATGGATGGATAAATAAATATACAGATAGATATAGATATATATCTATATGGATGGATGGACAGATGATTGGTTGATAGATACATAGATACGTAGATAGATACGTAGATACATAGAAACATAAATACAGATACATAGATGATAGATACATAGATATAGACATACATACATATAAATAGATAATAATAGATATGCAGATAGATATAGATGTATATCTATATGGATGGGTAGACAGATGATATAGGTACATAGATACATAGATGATAAATACACAGATAGATACATAGATACATAGAATCATAGATACATAGATCATAGATACATAGATCATAGATACATAGAATTATAGATACATAGAATCATAGATACATAGATCATAGATACATAGATCATAGATACAAAGAATTATAGATACATAGATCATAGATACATAGATAAATAGACACATATAAATGGGTAATAAATATTCAGATAGATATAAATATATATCTACATGGATGGATAGACAGATAGTTAAAGATTGATGATAGATAATAGATAGATAGATGAATAGATGAATGGATAGATAAAAGCTAAAAATGGATGCAAAGCAGAGACAGATCTAATGGGCATGAGTGGGTGGCAAAAGACACACAGATAGGTTCCACGTGAGAGGGAACACATGCTATTTGAGAAAGGAAGTTACTTGAGCTAAGTATCTGATTTAAACATTATCTTGTGTCTACGTATTCTGGAACATCACGTATTGAGCACGCCCGTGTTTATAGTAGAACCCTTAAGTCTGCATGTCATTTAAGCTTGGAGCCCCACCCGCAGAGCGCCTGAACGGCTCTTCTCCCCTCTCACCATTTTCTCGTTCATGGCGGCGTCAAACTTGGCCTGCACTTTATCCAGCTCGGCCTGCTTCTCGTCCAGCAGAGCCTGGGCCTTCCCTAGTTCCACGTTGGCCACAGCCAAGCGGCCTTCCTGCTTGGCCAGGTTTGCCTTAGAGAAAAGGGGAAACGGTTCAGACGGAGTCACACACGCCCCATGAAACATTCATGACCTCAGTTCGTAAATTATCGCATATGTCACAGAATTTTTGCAGCGGGTACTGCTTCTGGGGTCATCTGTTTCAGTGTTTGCAACGGGGGAGGCAGGCTGTCTTAGGGATATTTTATTAATTTCCCCCCTTTTAATTATTAATGGTCGCTATGGAAAACACAGAAAATGCAACAATGCAAAGAAAGAATAAAAAAACAAACTTTGATTATTTTTTTTTTTTTTTAGACATAAGTACTATGTTAAGAAAGTACTGACTGAACAGTGCTTGCCTCCCGGCAGCTCGTGTATTGAAGTTGGAATGATACAGAGATCACCACTGCCCCTGGACAAGGATGGCATGCAAAGTCTCTAGGTGTTCCATATTTTTGTTTTCGATTTTTTTTTTCTTTTTCTTTTCAAGACAGAGTTTCTCTGTATAGCCCTGGCTGTCCTGGAACTCACTCTGTAGACCAGGCTGGCCTCGAACCCAGAAATCCGCCTGCCTCTTTAATCCCACCCAAGTGCTTAAAGGCGTGCGCCACCACTGCCTGGCAAGGTGTTCCATATTTTTAATGTAAGAAACATGGAAATAATGGCTAGCTTCTCCTTTTTTTTTTTTTTTTTAAAAAAAGGTACTAAATGTCATTTTCAATTTCTTAATAGATTAATCATTGCCACACATCAATAAAAATAATCTTATGTGCTTGGGTGTTTTGCCTGAGAAGAGGGCATCGATCCCTTGAAACTGAGGTTCTGAGCTTCCATGTGGGTGCTGGGACTTGAACCCAAGTCCTCTGTAAGAGCAGCCAGTGCTCTTAACTGCTGAGCTACCCCTCCAGCCCCTTGGAATGCTTTTCTAACTGGTGCTATGACTTTGTGATATTTTACCATCTGAATGTGTCTTAACTTACTATTACTTCTCTGCACTTATACATATTCTTCCTCTCGATGGCTTTTCGTTCTTGAAAATGATACGGTGGTAAATACTACTGGCTATATCAGCCTTTTGGTCTGTGGTTTTGGTAAAGATGCCTTTTGAAATGAAGCTATTGTACTAGTAAATTTTTTTTCTTTTCTTTCTTTCTTTTTCTAAATCCTACAAGGTAACTATCTGCTTCCTGTCAGTTTAAAAGAATCACTGTTACACAGCCAGAGCTCGCTGGGTAGAAGTTCTTTTATAAATGTCTTGTTTTCTTTCTTGTGTACTTGTTTGCCTATTTATTTAGGTGGGTTCTCACTCTGTAGACCAGGCTAGCCTCAAAGTCCCAGCGATCCACCACCCCTGCCTCCCAGGAGCTAGGATTAACGGCATGCCCCACTGTGCGCGGCCCCTGTGGAGCTGGCTCAGACCCCCGTAGATCTATCAAGGACCAATGGCTTGTACCACAGTCTCAAGCAACCAGAATGCTTTGTTGCTTCCCACTTAATATTGGATTTTCATTCCGTTTTATGTTTTATTTAATCCAACACTATCTCTTGTTTCTTCCACAAAGCACTATTATAATTAGATCTTTGCTGTGGATCATTTTTTTTATTATTAATTGAAAACAAACAAACAAAAAACCCTTTGCTCTTACGGGCCTTTACCTCTGAATCTAAATTTCTAGTAAAGTTTTCTTTCCATTTGGGGTTGTATTTGCTACGGTTGTTTCCCCATCATTTCCCTTTATTAAAACTTTGTTTTCTATTTCATTCTGAATTATCTACGCAGAGCTTAAAGAGGCAGTCGTGTCTTAAAAGGCTTCTTGCGAAGACGGAAGACCGGCAGTGCTCTGCTCATCCGCCCACAGCGCTTTCAGCTGGGTTGGGGTGGAGGGGTTGAGTTTGAGCCTGGGGGATATGGTAGAATAATTTACGCTACGTTGTATGACCTAAGGGTGTGTTCTGTCCCCTGAGACATGGAAGATACCTTGACTGGGTATAGACAACATGTGTGTTCGTGCATATATGGTGGGAGCTTGGCTACTGCTGGTGCTTTGGCTGCAAATCTGCGGATTTCTGAGTTGGAGGATAGCCTGGTCTACAGAGTGAGTTCCAGGACAGCCAGGGATACACAGAGAAACTCTGTCATAAAAAAGAAAGAAAGAAAGAAAGAAAGAAAGAAAGAAAGAAAGAGAAAGAAAGAAAGAAAGAAAGAAAGAAGAAAAAGAAAAGAGAATGTCTATTTCCTCACTGTAAAAAGAAGTTTTGCTGGTGTTGAGTTTTTGGACCCCAAAAACTCCCCTCTAACACCCTGCCTGCATTTCCAAGACTTCCTGGTTTCTCTCCTTTTGCGGTGCGTGCAGACTACATACGTACGTAGGTACGTACGTACGTACGTACGTACGTAGGTGCGTACCTACGTGCGTGCGTACATTTAAATATGTACCAGACTGACCAGAGAACCCCAGGAATCTACCTGTGTCTGTTCCCCAAGTGCTGAAATTATGGCACACTGGGCTTTCTTTTCACAGATGGAACTTAGCTCTTTATTCTTGCAAACCAAGCTCTTATAAATTGAGCTGTCTCCCAACCCCCGCTTCTCTCCTTTCATACGCAACTTTGCTTATGTATTTTTAGACTTTAAATCCGGTCTTCCTTCAGTGCTGGAAATCAGGGACATTTCTAGGTGCCCACCCTAACTTCTGTGAGCTTAGTTTGGAATGCCGTGAACAAGCTCAGTCCCTACCTAGCCTCTGACCTTTCAAAGACATGCCAGGCTTTGCCTTTAGGGCGGCTCGAAGGTTATTCTGAAAAAAACGAATTTCCTGTTGACGTGGACAGGTTAGGTTTTGTTGTCTGCATCGCCAAGAAGCGTGCACCAGGTATAAAAAAGGGAAGAGAAGAGAAACTTTTATAAGGGCCACAAAAGTGAAAAATAGGCAGAGTGGGATACAGCATTAACCCCCGCGGGATGAATCCAGATGGGAAGCAGGAGCAAGCAGATCCCTGTGAACACCAGGCCAGCATGGTCTACAGAGCTAGTTCCAGGCCGTCCAGGACTGTGCATTACAAAAATAAATGAATAAATCCTAAAAACATGGTTACGGAAACATTTGCCCACGTTGCTCTAAATTACAGTCTGTGTACTCACAGTAATTATTTTTTTCAAGTGTAGGCATTCTCTCCCACCACATGGGGCATATATTTATTATTTTTTAGTTAGTTAATTTATGTATTTACTTCACATCCGGACTGCAGTTTCCCCTCCCTCCTCCCATCCCAATCCTCCCTGCCCCAACCTCCCCTCTCTTCCCCTCCCCCCATTCGCTTCAGGAAAGGGGAGGCCTCCCATGGGTATCAACCAGCCTTGGCATATCAAATTGCAGTAAGACTAGGTGTATGTCTCCTTTTTTTTTTTTTTTTAAGACTAAGCGACCCAGTAGAGGGAAAGGGCCTCAAAGTCAGGCAACAGAGTCAGACACAGCCCCTGCTCCCACTGTTAGGCGTCCCACATGAAGAGCGGGCTGCAAAACCGGCTAACATTAATTCTTATGATTGATTGTACCAAGCACTGATTAATGGGAAAGAGAGAAATTTACCTTCAGGGGCAACACTTCCCTGTTGATGCCGTAAAATATTGCCATAGCAAGTGTCCAGGACAGCAGCCCAGCCACATTGCCACAGACTTTTTTGGCACTTTCAAAAGTGTAATCGTCCATGTTAAAATACGGCTGCAGTAACTCCACGGTCTCTTCGTTGATTGTGTCCTTGGGGAACTGCTGTAGGCTAAACAGGAACCCCGTGGCGCTCATCAGCTGGAAGACAGCAGGCAATCTCTCAGGTCTAGGAGAAGAGAAACCCTGCCTTCCTGCACTGATATGGACTTATTAACCCTGGTATTCATTTTCATTGAATGAAAATGGCCCCTATAGGTTCCTATATTGGATTACTCAGTCCCTGGTTGATGGAACTGTTTAGAAAGGATTAGGAGGTGTGGCCTTGTCAGCGGAGGTGTGTCACTGGGAGTGGGCTCTGAGGTTTCAGAAGGGCACATCATTCCCAATTAGTCTCTGCCTCATGGTCGTGTCTCAAGATGTGAGCTCTCAGCTGCTTCTCCTGCGCCATGCCTGCCCGAAAACAAAGCAATGAGCCAAAATAAACCTTTCCTTTTAATAAATTTATTATATCAGGGACCGTGTGGCAGTGATGGGGGGGGGGGACCTAATATAGCATGAAGTTTAAGATGAACTCTTGAATACATGGTAGTTGGTGATCACTTGACAGCTAGTCTGGCTGATTCTTCGTGTCCTAAGATACCTGATGCACCTCCCAAGACTTAACCTACCTTCAGCGACTCGCCCCACGATGGCTTACAGCAGGGCTTTTCTGGGTCCATGGTAACAGGGTCAATTTTCTTCTGGAACAGCAGCAGGACACAGTCCATAATTCTCATGATCAGATGTGGTGGCTTGGCAAGCTTCCTGACCGTGGCAATGTCGTTTGGTTTGATGGTCTGTAGTTGGAAATAGGAATCAATATAAGAAAATTCTTTTTTTTTCCTGAGTGGTATGAGTAGACTTATGTATGGAAACCTAATACTTTTATATGACTAAGGCAGAGATCTATCAAAGCATATTTCATCTTCCAACTCTCCTCAGGGGAATCAAATCCTATGGGCTCTACATAATGGCTTGTGACAGTTTGTATATGCTTGGCCCACGGAGTGGCACTATTAGGAGGTGTGGCCTTGTTGGAGTGGGCGTGGCCTTGATGGAGTAGATGTGTCACTGTGGGCGTGGGCTTTAAGACCCTCATCCTAGCTGCCTGGAAGCCAGTCTTCTGCTAGCAGCCTTCAGATGAAGATGCAGAACTCTCAGCTCCTCCTGCACCATGCCTGCCTGGATGCTGCCATGTTCCTGCCTTGATGATAATGGACTGAACCTCTGAACTTGTTAGCCAGCCCCAATTAAATGTTGTCCTTTATAAGACTTGCCTTGGTCATGGTGTCTGTTCCCAGCAGTAAAACCCTGACTAAGACATGGCTCCTTCTTGGTTAGGTTCAGATTTCTGTTTATTTGACTTTACTCCTGTTTCATTGCCCCTTCACTTGACTGACTTAAAGTGTCACCGTCACATGTAGCCCGCTGCCCAGACCTTTGCTAGATCTCAATATGTAACGGGCAGCTTGCGTTGTCAAAACAGTGTAGATACTAAGAGGGGAGACAGGGCTGGGGAGATGGCTCTGTTGGTGAAGTGGTTTCTATGCCAAGTATGAGGCCCTGAGTCTTAATCCTTAAAGCCAAATGTGGTGGCCTGTGTCTAAAATCCTAGCACTGGGTGACAAAGACAGGAGGATCCCAGGGGCCTGTTGGCCAGCTAATATAACTGAATCAGCTCTCTGTCTCAAAAAAAGATAAGAGAGTAGCAGAGTATGACATTTGATGTCAAATTCTGGTCTCCATATACATGTGCATATATCTCTGCACATACCTGTGCATGCATAGGTATGCATACACAAATGTGTACATGTTCATATAACATACACATACAAAAAAATCTTAAAGAAAAAGAGACAAAGCCCTGAATATCAGAAACCTTAATTTTTAATTTTAATTTTTAGAGCTATCATTTCTCTGGGAGAGAAACTCCATAAAAATGAGAGAAATTGTTACAGCATAAGGCTTATGAAAATATGCTTAGGAGATGTGATCTGTATTTAATTGAAGACATTGTCAGAGATGAAGGTTTAAGTGGCCCCCATAGGCGCAGATGTTTGAATGCTTGGTCTCCAGTTGGTTTGAACTGTTTGGGAAGGATTTGGAGGTGTGGTCTTGTAGGAGGAGGTGTGGCCTTGTTGGAGGAGGTGTGGTCTTGTAGGAGGAGGTGTGGCCTTGTCAGAGGAGGTGTGGTCTTATAGGAGGAGGTGTGTTCCTGAGATTGAGCTTTGAGGTTTCAGAAGACTTACACCATTTCCCAGTGTGCTCCCTGCTTCCTGTTTGTGGCCTGGTGTGTGAGATCTCAGCTGCTGCTCCAACTAACTGCTTCCCACAATGCCTTTGCTCCCCCAGCATAAACTCTAACCCTCTGGAACTGGAAACCCAGTTAAACTCTCTCTTTTATACCACTGGTCATGGTGCTTTATCACAGCAATAGAAAAGGAACCAATACACCTGATGCACAAGCTCAGGAAGACAAGGAGAACACGGATCAATAGAATGTCTCAAGATTCATTTGGTTCTTTCACACAAGACCCATAAAGGGAGCATGTGGGGGGGGGGGTGTGCATCCTGGACATGGAATTAAATGATGACTATATATCTATTCATTTATTTAACAGCTACGTGCATTCTCCTACATAAAACAAAGCAGATACAAACAGCCTTGCCTTCATAGCCCCCCAAGGCAGGCAGAAAAGGTACAACTACTTCAAAGTAAGTCAGCAGGGCAGTGGTGGCGCAGGCCTTTAATCCCAGCACTTGGGAGGCAGAGGCAGGCGGATTTCTGAGTTCAAGGCCAGCCTGGTCTACAGAGTGAGTTCCAGGACAGCCAGGGCTACACAGAGAAACCCTGTCTCGAAAAGCCTAAATAAATAAATAAATATTTAAAAAAAAAAAAAATTAAGAGTCCTGTCAGGATGGAATCATAGGGTGATAGGCTCAGAAGAACAGAAAACGTTCTAGAGGGCTGAGGACTGGGCCCAGATTCTAAGGATGGCTGTGATCAAGCAGCGAAGGTTAGGAAAAGCAGTCCTAGCAAGGAGAAGTACAGCAGCCCATTTAGGTACAGGTAAGTAAAGATAAGAGGTCACGATTCTTCCAGAACCCCACAGGTGCTTCTGTATGGGAGAGTCATACTGTGTGTAGGACAGAATAGCAAGGGCAAAGTTCAAGACATGGATAGGAGTGGAGTTGGGTTGTTTATCAGCAACAGAATCTCAGAGATAGATAGATAGATAGATAGATATGTACGTACATACATACGTACATATAAACATAGATACATAATATATACATATGTATATATAAATACATATAAACATAGATACATAATACATACACATGTACACAGAAACATAGATACATACATAATACATACATATGTACATAGAAACATAGATACATAATACATATGTATATATAAATACAATACATATAAACATAGATACATACATAACATATATATGTACATATAAACATAGATAGATAGATAGATAGATATAGACATACTAGATAAAGAATAGACAGGCAGACAGATCGACCGCTGTCAATGTACCCAACAAATGATCTTATTTCTAATGCCTACACAGAAACCCCAAGAATCTATGAGGGATTATTATAATGTCTATGGAGACTTAGAAAATCAAGAACATTGACTCCAGACTATGTGAGTAGAAGCAGTGATCCTGAGAAGGGGAAGCCCATCTCCTGCCTCCGGAGCCATGTACCTGTTGCGTGCAGTGTGCACACATACGCTGTTTAAGTTGCTTGGTAGGTTGAGGCAGAGGGATGGCTGGAGGCCAGCCTGGGCAACAGGAAAAGAGGAGGAGGGAGGGAGAGAGGGAAGGTAAGGGAGAGAGCTCACGGGAGGAGAGGATGAAGACGGCGCCCTTCTTGCGGCACAGCCGTGGACGCCCAGCTCGGAACTTTATCCACAGAGAGGTGAAAAGCCACAAGAGAGTCTTAAGGAGGTAAGTGGCTAGGAAACGGCTGTCTATGTTGTCTTAATCTATCATGCTTTCCAGAGGCATGTCCAACCTGAGGGTCCCCAGTCACATCTGTCCCAGGATAGCTTTGAGTGCAGCCCAACACATCTGGAGCTGACAATGTTGGGTCTCAATGTCAAAGCATTGGACATCCCCAGGTTAGGCCACTGTCTGCAGGCTCTGTTTCTGGTTCTCGAGGGAGGCTGGTTCAGGAAAGAAAATAAGAGGTGACAAGGAGTGAGCACACTAAAGCCCTGTAGCTGAGGAAACAGAGCCAACATCTGTCTCTGGACTGGTTATAAAAGGCGCTGAGAACGCAGCTCTGCTTCCGTTAATTCCACAGAACGAAACATGGCACCAGGGAGTATCTGTTCAGAAGTGGGGGGGGGGGGGGGGGACAGAGAGAAAGACAGAGACAGAGCATGTGTGAGAGAGCAGGCTCACATTCAGGGCTGCTTCTGCCTCTTCCAGCGCAGGTTTGGCAGCCTCTAGCTTAGACTCTGCTTTCACCTTCTCGCTGTCGATTTCATCCACAATTTTCTGAGCTTTATCTTTTACCTCCTGGACTTCGTTTTTCACTTTGGCTGAAGCCTGGGCACTCACCGTGACCTCTGCCAGGACCTGGTAAATTAAGAGTAAGCCAAACTCTTTAGAGAGAAACATATGGGTCTGCAAGAGAGCTAATCAGTAGAGTTCAAAATATAAAACAAGAAACTCAGAGCAAACACCTCCACCTAAGTCATCTGCATTGTAATGTGTGTTATAAGTTACTTTGAGGGGGCTGAAGACATGGCTCAGCAGTTAGGAGCGCTGACTACCCTTCCAAAGGACCTGAATCCAGTTCCCACGCACCCACACCAGGTAGCTCACAAGCATCTGTAAGGCCAGCTCTAAGAGACCAGATGCGTCTTCTGACCTCCGTGGGTACTACATGCATGTGGACACACACACATATATACACATAATTTAAAAAAATAAATCTTTAAAATAGTTTCTGAGGGGTACCTTGCAATAGCCCATCTTATAAGCTGTCCTTGAGTGTATGTATATATATATATATATATATATATATATATATATATATGTATATATATAAAATGTAAGCTTTCATAAAAACAGTGTTTCCATTCTATGAGCATCTAGATAATCAAAACAATTCAATGGGCAGCTTTAATCCCAGTACTCGGGAGGCAGATGCAGGAGGATCTCCAAGTTCAAAGCCAGCCTGGTCTACAGAGTAAGTTCTTGGACATCCAGGACTGAAACCCTATCTCTAAATACCAAGAGATAAATAGATAGATAGATAAACTGGTTATCCTTGGCTCCCCTAGAAAATTAGAATATGAAAAGACCTTAAAGACAAGACTTAATACAACCAACGTTAAGAAGGAAGTACGCAGGCAGGTAAGTGACAGCAAGAACTTAGGTAAACAGAGAAAAAAAGAATATTCTAGACCAGGCAGAGGATGTCCTTGTCTATACGCGTCTCTGTGTAAGTTAAACAGGCTAACTTACCACACCTAGTCTGCAGGCTTATGTCCCATTTATTTTTTAAAATAAAGTTTTAAAATAATGATTTCTATAAGTGATTTTTAATTAATTATTCGAGAATTACATAACAGTGTAAAAATGCTTTTAAAATGGTGGGAAGTGTTTCTTGTTGGTCGTGAAGGGGTGGGTGCCAACTCACTTCGTCCGCTTTCACGGAAGCCACCGCCAGTTCCTTCTCCTTCACGGCGAGATCCTGTGAGAGTTTGGCCACAGATTCGCTCGCCTCCATCAGCTTGTCGAGACCTTTACAGACACACATGGACACACCCTTGCTGATTACGGGCATCAGGAATGTATTTGCTATGTATAAGGAAGGCCCATGTAAGGCGTGCATACCAAACACAGCATGGCTCCCCATGGATAGAAATACACCAGTCTTTAGGACAAGACCTAATCAGTATTCTCAGCGTGCCCAGCTTTTCACACGGTTGCTGGGGATCCGAACCTGGGTCCTCCTCCTTATGCGACACTCACCTTACCCACTGAGCCATCTCCCCAGCGCCCCCCCCCCTTTTATTTCATTCCGGTTTTGCTTCTTCCACAGATGGCTTTGTCTAGTCTGCAAGCGGTATTCAGAGACTGTGATTCATGCCTGACACAGTGAGCCCAGGGCTAAAAGAGCCATTAGCCATGGTTTTAGAGAAAGAAAGGGGCCCTCTGCTTGCAACTGCCAATTGCTTTTACCGGTCAAATGGCATGTGTTAACATGACCTACTTTTAATAATTAAATGAATGTTTATTGGACAAACGCTCAGGAGCTCAAAGTCATCCTGGACGATATGTATCGAGTTAGAGACCAGTGTAGACTATAGGAGACGCTGCCTCAAAGTAAGTACCAAGAATAAGTAAATAAATAAATAAATAGGAGCTGGAAAGATGGCTTGCTGATGACAGACCTTTTATCTCCCTCAGTGTTGTAGACATAGGCCAGATTAAAAGCAGATAAAGGCAAGTTTGTTGGGCGCTGCTCCTGGACAGGTTCATCAGTCCCAAAGAACAGAGCTGAGGAAGTCTCACACCCAGGCTAGGGTGAGGAAGTTTTATAGACTGTAGGCAAAGGGTGATGACATGTCAGCCACAAGCTGGGTTTGTGCCCAAGTATGGTCAAGAGCTGAGCGCTTAGCCAGGGACTTGGGGGGCTGGCAGCACAAGGGGAGGAGGTCGCCACAGCTGCCAACAATGGGGAACTGGGGCTCTTGGAGCCATTTCTTTGTTCAGAGTTTTTCAGGTGGTGCAGGGGTGGGTGAGCAGAGGCTCCAGCCTAACAATAGGTTAAGAGCCCGTAGTGTTCTAACAGAGAACCTAAAGTTTATTCCCAACACCCATGCAGGGCACCTCAAACTTCCTACAACTGCATGGGATTCAATGCCTTCTCCTGACCTCCACATGCACTCACACGAGCACACGCACGCGCACCTGCACACACACACAGTGACATACTCACACATGGTCAGTCACATACACACAGTCACGTACCCACAGATAGTCACATGCTCA